>JACEII010000001.1:13589336-13786778 GCA_014332785.1 Antheraea mylitta
CATTTATTGCTTTTTTAAGAGCTTCACGTCCATGATCTGATAGAGTGTCATTTTCCATAATGAAATTTTAATTATTGCATGTTTTATTAACTTGCATTATGTTAAAATGAAATCTTGATTCCGCAAAAACTTCTATGAGAATAGAAGCAATACGTGCTGATATTGGTTATATAAGACTGTATATCTTATTTTGTATGCTACTTTGCAATGGAAGATAACGTTTAATGTGGGAATGATAACGATAAAATATTACGTTAATTCTATATATGTATGTAATGAAAACATGTCGAGAAAAATCATGTAGGTGTTGTTTATTAATTTTATTGAAACTTGCTCGTTTCTACATAAGTATTTGTAAATATGAAAAGATATCGTGCTTTGTTCTTGCGAAGTGTGATACAGAATACATTGGACATATCCAACAATTTGCAAGATGATATCCTTGCAGAAAGAGGCCATCGCCTTTCATGCCTTCTAGCTGCCGAGTATGGCTGAGACCACATTCAGCAGCAACAAATATGTTCCCACCGCCGCAGCTAGAACGCGGCGCTGTTCCTCCCACGCAGCAGACTCACGCTCTCATGGCATGCGACAGTTGGCTCCCTGCGAGCGATCTGGTGCAGGTACTATTCGCAACAGTAGTGTCCTGTGAGCACCTGCACCAGTCGGAACGACAGGGAGCCCCAACTTCTTCCTATCCACTCCGGCATGACCGGGTGGACGGCATCAATAGTATAACTAATAGTAAAAATAAACTAATATAAATAATAATAAATATATTTGCGGGGTGGTAGGGTTTTACAGCCCGACTGGGTCGCAATCACAATGTATATGGAGAAAAAGAGTATAGAGTAAGCCTAATTCTTATTTGCGTTTATTTAATTAACTTGTTTTAGTACGAACAAGCGTAAAAACAAACGACACCGGACATATTATTTATTCAATAACCCCACTCTAGTAATTCTTCAATCACACCCAGTTGTCTTCGTTTACACTCATTGTTAGGTTCATGTATGGCTGCCTCTGTTGCATTTAAGCCCTGCATGTCACTATCACCGAATAGTATAGGTATGAAAATTAAAGATATCATGAATCCAAAATCTAGTTTCTTTTTGAAAATTCTTTCAAATTCTTTTCTCGGGTACACTGTTTCTACTGGCATATTAAAATAACCTAAAAATGTTTTTAACGTATCGTAGTATAGATCTTTGAGGTGTGATAGATGCTTCCTCCGAAATTCTCGATCCGTTGATACAAATATGAGATATATTAAGTCCACAACGGGACATCCATAGAAGATTGTTTGATAATCAATTGGGATCACTTGTAAAACGACGCCATCCTGAAACCAGTATCGAGTTAATTATAATATCATGAATTTTCAATATTTTAATCAATATCAAGAGCAAAATGGCTACCTACGGCTTTAAATTGTATATTGTATACATTTTCTGTATGTCTAATTTGGTGATGAAAGAAAAAGCAACGTATTAATGATGAAAGAATTAGAAATATTTAGACTATGGGACTGAAATTTATGTATAAATAAAGTTATGGATGAAACAGAAAAAATACTGACAGTACGAATATTGAAATAAGTAGAAAGCGCTCGGAACCATATAGGGCTATATTAAAAATTGAATTAATAAAGAAAAAGGCAAAGAAGTTTGAATGTGGTGACTCATAATATTTCGTTTTTTCTATTACTAGAGTTAGGTTTTACGTATTCAGATACACCTCGCACAAATAAAATCAAACGTTTTTCTTTGTAGCGATACGATGGCCAATCAATTCGAGGCAGAAGTGCAAAGTAATGTCCACTATAATATTTATTGAAGGATTTCCGCACAGTAACACCTTATTTAAATTATATATACAGCAATATGAATAACAATGATGCTTTTAATTTTTTTTAAATATACTTACAACAATATTGCTACTGTATTGTTTAAAATATACTTACAACGTTTTTCATCAAAATATTACTCGACTTATAATCCCCGTGACACAAACAACGAATACAGTTTTCATCTTGTATATACATCGAATAACGTTTGGCGAAGTTTTTAAAAAAATGTACCAATTTCTTTTCTATGTCTTTATCTAGAAATTTTATTACTGGTTTATATATAGCAGTAATGAAATTATCCCACTCTTCATTAAATTTAAAAACGGTTCTCATATTTTTTATCTTTTCTTCAAAATACCTCAACCTTTTGTGTTCCAGTACAAAGGACAGTGCATGAAACTTGGCAAGTGCGATTAAAGCCAGTTCAATGAAATCTAAAGACAATATTTCCGTTCTATGATACGTAACAAATCCTTGTTCTCTCATGTTTTCTAGTGGCAATACATCCTGGCTACATCCATTGTAGAATTTTATTATCCTATACCTTTCATTCAAAGGCACATTGAACTCCTCTTGTAAACTTGCGTAAATAGTAGACAATTCTTGGTATACATATAATTCATTGTTGTACGCTAAGGATACGTCAATGAAAGCCATCTTGTGATCGGGATTAAAAACTTTGATGAAAACATTAGATCGTTTGTCACATTCAACTGTTTTACCTTGAATATCAACTTCACAAACCGCTCCCATGAAACTATCACCACTAGAATTGAGAATTCGATTATTCACACTATATGTCACATATCCTTCTATTTTGATAATATCATTTATTGCTCTGTGAAGGGCGTCTTGTGTGTATTCATGATATGACATGGTGTTATCTTTCAAAATAGAATTTCCGTTAATAAACGTTCCTTCAACTTGCATTTTATGAAATATGCCTGTTACTAAAAACGGTGATGAAATAGATGTAATGCATGTTGACAATGCTTTATATAAGTTCGTATATCTTAGTTTAAACTGGGATTTATATAAGAGATAAAATAGACTGCTGAGAAAGATAACGATAAAACAATGCACTTAATCAACCTCTAATCAATTATCATTTTAATGCCGGGTTGACCGCTAGGTCGGCAAGGTTACTTGTTGTGGTCAGCTTCATGCTGCTCCACTAAAGCAGTGCTTGGGGTTTTAACCAGTAAGAGTTCAACATCATTCACCCTCTTCGCCGGGAGAGTGGTGGGTCCATAAGGATTTCCCACGTATAAAAAAGGGCTAATTGATGGAAAGCTCAGTTCCATTACCTATCGCCATATTTCAAAACAAAAATCACAAGTAGTTAAAAAGATTTTGGTAAATTGACGATGTTCCATCTCTCCATAAAATGTATATATTACATAGTTGCTAAGATTTAATGAGATATAATGTTGGATACTTGTAAGCAAACGATTACGATTACGCATGTGGCGAAGACATTCGTCTTTAATTTTTTACCAGCATACGCATCTAATTTTGGTGAAACCTGGGAAGCTGTAAAATCTTCCATACATCTTTTAAAAGCAAGTAATATAAATTCGACTTTTTAAGAGTTAATCATATCATTTAGGCAGATAGAGAAAGTCATGAATTTACAATTTTACACCACCCGAGCCAGTCATTAAAGCTATAGAAAGCTATTTGCAAGTATTCATTGCAGGACCGTGTATATAGTAGTGATATCATAAGTCGACAATAAAACAATTTATTACCGACACTGATTTGAGTGATAAGTGTGTTACTATTGCAATTTTTCATTTCATTTCAACGCCGTACCCCAGTCAGCCCCGATCGGAGCACGCCTAGCAGGCGGTCAACAATGAATGTTTTCGTTCAAAAGCATACTACAGATATTTGGCCATGTCCAGACCGTGCTCTGGCTTTGTCTTGGTATAACGAAAGTCATTCTAACACATTTATCAATTATTGCTTCGGACTCTAATTCGCTAACACCAAGGGACTTTCTTGTTGAGCGTTCGTTGCTATCATTATCATTCATTGTCGTAACGTTCTCAACGTTACTCTTATTTTTTACTGTGATACAACGTTGTAATAATACTTCTGGTAACTATAGATAAAGGATTACTTCAGTAATTTAAAACGATACTTAACAATACATTGTCTTTTCTGGGGTAGAAATCCAATACATACCATCACTATTTCTTAAAGAATTAAAAAAAAAGTAATGTATAAAATTAAAACTACAAACACTTCATGTGAATGGAACATTTATTTGTGTTAATATTATAAATTTGTTTTTTAATACGAACAAACGAAGCAGTATTTACTTTATAAATAACCCCATTCCAGTAACTCTTCAATCACGCCCAGTTGTCTTCGTTTACACTCATTGTTAGATTCTTGTAAGGCTACCTCTGATGCATTTAAACCATGCATGTCATTACTGCCCAATAGTACAGGTGTAGTAATTAAAGATATCATGAACCCAAAATCTAGTTTCTTTTTGAAAACTCTTTCAAATTCTTTTCTCGGGTACACTGTTTCTACTGGCATATTAAAATAACCTAAAAATGTTTTTAACGTGTCGTGGTATAGATCTTTGAGGTGTGATAGATGCTGCCTTCGAAATTCTCGGTCCGTTGATACAAATATGAAATATAGTAAGTCCACGACGGGACAGCCATAGAAGATTGTCTGATAATCAACCGGAATAACTTCTGAAACGACGCCATCCTAAAAACATAAAGTTAACCATAATATCATTATAAATTTAAAATAACTAAAATAAATATTATCTGGCTGCGATTTTAAAATATATTCTGATAACATTTGGAGGTTACGTTTTGGTGATGGTAGAAAATGCAGTGTAGAAATGATGAAAGAAAATAAAAATTGATAAATTTTAGGGATCAATTGCGCATAATTGTTGACAGTAAATAACAGCAATTGGCTCCAAAAAACGTGGTTATGAATTTATAAGAAATGCCACAAGCGGACCTTCTTTGAAATGACCAGTACAGTACAGCAGACAACAATAATAATCGGGGAGTTTTTGGCGGGACCTTAGTTTGCCATGTAGCGGATTTTATATTTGATTCATAATCTTGTGTTATATACCAAATATTTAGTAATATTACCAGTATTTTATGTAACATAGTTCGGTTATTTTAAACAAGTGAGGTGGATGGAAAATAATACGGAACATTAATTCTGAGATGCCATAAAAACTTACTGTAAAATACTTACAAGGGAGCCACAATCTTGTTACAGTATTGTGATTCACACAAGACACTTGTAATATTTATTACTTACTCGATAATATTAGTAATATTCTAGATTTGTTGCGAAAAAAATGATTAAAAAATTAAGACCATGGGATTACGAGGAACAGAATAACGAACATTCGGAGACTGAAATCTTTTCTTCAAATTTTCTACAACATTTTAATTACGGAGATAATGAATCAATAATGCTTATGTATTGCACAAGGTATACTTACAACATTTTTTATCAAAATATTACTCGATCTATAATCCCCGTGACATAAACAACGAACACAGTTTTCATCTTGTACAAGCACCACATATTTCTTTGTAATATTTTTTAAAAAAGCTTCTAATTTCATTTCAACGTCTTCATCTACCAACTTGATTATTGGTTTGGTCAAAACAGTAACAAAATTAATCCATTCTTCATTAAATATATAAACAGTCCTCATGTTTTTTATCTTTGTTTCGAAATATGTCGATCTCTTGTGTTCCAGTACAAAGGACAGTGCATGAAACTTGGCAAGTGCGATTAAAGCCAGTTCAATGAAATCTAAAGACAATATTTCCTTTCTGTGATACGTAATAAATCCTTTTGCTCTCATGTTTTCTAGTGGCAATACATTTTGGCTACATCCATTGTAGAATTTTGTTATTTTGTACCTTTCATTCAAGGGCACATTGAACTCCTCTTGTAAACTTGCGTAAATAGTAGACAATTCTTGATATACATATAATTCATTGTTGTACGCTAAGGATACGTCAATGAAAGCCATCTTGTGATCGGGATTAAAAACTTTGATGAAAACATTAGATCTTTTGTCACCTTCAACTGTTTTACCTTGAATATCAACTTCACAAACCGCTCCCATGAAACTATCACCACTAGAATTGAGAATTCGATTATTCACACTATACGTCACGTATCCTTCTTTTTTGATAATATCATTAATCGCTCTCTGAAGGGCATTATGTGTGTATTCATGGTATGATATGGTATCATCTTTCGAAGTTGAATTTCCGTTAATACACATTTCTTCAACTTGCATTTTATGACATTTACGTGTTATTTCAATTAAAAAAACTGATATAATAGCCGTTAGGTAAGTTGGTAGTGGTTTTATATGTTTATATATCTTATTTTAAAAGGGGGTCTTACATAAGAGATAATATAAATTACGTTTCAGGGAATGATAACGATAAAATAATGCGCTTAATCATCACCTAATCAATTATTATTCTAACAACGAGCCGACCGCAAAGGCGGCTCGGTAGCTTGCCATGATCGGCCTCATGCGGCTTCATTAAAGCGGCTGATTGCACATCTTAGGGCTTTAAACTGTAAGAGTTCGATAGTACCCACACACTCGTCTAAAAGATCTTCCAAATATCGTTCAAAATGTATAACAGGTAACACAAACTTAACTTTTGGGGAGTTAACATAATTTACGCAAACAGAGACATCCATGAATTTACGTCCTTTAAAATCTTAATCAGATGTTGCTTTCAATTTGAATTTAATAACATCAAGGTACTTCTTTATTGGGCGTTCATTAACGTCAATATTACATTCTGTCGCTAGTTACTCTAAATCTCTACAAGTGAATACAACGTTTTGCAACAACATTTATGGCTACGATTGACAAAGATCTACCTAAGCAATCTAAAACGATGAATTTAATGAAAAACTACTCAAGGAAAATTCAAGTCTGATATCATTGTTCTAGGTATTGACATGCTACTAACACTCATAGAATGGCGACTAGCACGAGTTATCCAACTATACCCGGGCAAAAATAGGATTTCAAGAGTTGTCAATCTGAAGACAAGAAACGATATAATTAAGACGATAGTATGCTAACTATTGCCATTAGAAGAAATTTAGAAGAATACGTCATTTCAAGGTTACTCCTGTAGGTTGGAAAGTATGTTAACGATTCTCCTTTTAAGAAGAAATTCTGTTAGAATATTAAATTGATAATTATTTTTTAAACTACAACGGATACGACTACTTGTATTACATTATTTTTACGTTTATTACCGTTCGTATTTTAATAAAATCAACAGTATATATGTATTATAGGGGCACGCTATAATGGCCGTTTTGACGTTTGTCCGCTTGTGAAGTTTGGTATAAATTAATAAATACAAAGTGTTCTTCTTTGTTGCCAACGAGACGTACGGTTAATCCTAAAAAAAATCAACGTATAATTTTAGTATGCATCATTAATTTGGTACACAGATTTTTAAATTATATATATTTATATATAACCAATTATATTATAATTAAAAAGCTGTAGATACCTCATAAGCGCTTTGTCAGCGCCTTGTTAACACTTGGCTAGCTAGCTCATTTTTACGGCTACCCCATCAATCCGCCCGTATCTAAGCAATTTGTAACTATTTGATTATATATATTTCGAGAATAAATCGACATTCGCGTTGCTATTGTAATGTGTCAAATCGACCATCGTAGCGTACCGCCATTATAATGTGAGTAGATTGTTTTTATAACTCTGTAATCTATGTGACATAATATTTACAATAGGTTGTAAAGGACGCTTTATATAAGTGATAATATACGTTTAAATATTATTATCATTGAGAAATATTAATGGTGAAATATCAAGACGCTTTTATATAATCTATACTTAATAAATAAAAATTAATTGTCAATTCTTTCAATTTCTACCATGGCACCGCTCGTAATCGGCAGGGAATTCATCCTCACACATTGGAACCGAAATGGTCTTGAACGGTCCGGTTCCAGAGAGGTAGCCTTCCACGAACGACCCGACTCTGGAATGAGCTTCCTGCTAAAGTGATTCCTGGGGACTACAGTATGGAGTACTTCAAGGGGAAAATTAATAGGTTATGTAGGGGTCAGCAACGTGCATGTGACACTTCTAATGTTACAAGCGTCCATAGGCTGCGGCGACCGCTTTACACCAGGCGGCCCGCATGCTTGTTTGCTACCGACGTAGTACAAAAAAAATATGTATGTAAGCACATCACAAAAGCACGACTGACGTGGCGATTTCTGCTTGTCGGCTTGTTTTATTTTACATGGGAGGATCCGGCATAGGACACCCAAACACCCGACAAAGAGTTTTAGTAGTGTTAGACTTCTGCCTTCTCAAACCTCACAATATACCTTTTGCCTAATAGGGACCATGGAAGTGACAGAAGTGACAGGACTTTGTTATGTGATATGTATTGATATATTGGAAATATTCTATTAGACATTATTATAAAATCTAATCATTATATTTATAAACTTTACTCAGCCTAAAATACGAGATGGGTAATTAATTTATTATTATTTCTTGTATTAAAATCATGCAGGTCTTTTGTAAAATGTGGTTTTTCTAAGTTTTTGCGTCCGTATATTAAATTAAAGGTATTGTCAAATCAATTATCAAATCTGTTGGTCGCTTTGACGTAGCGTTGTTAAATGATACTGAATTTCTGAAACATAATCTTTAGTGGGTGGTGAGGCAGGCGTGTAAATAGCCGTGCTTACTGGGCGGTTCGAGAACACACTATGACTGAGCACGGGGATACGTGTCAGTCTAACTTTGTCTATTTATGAAGTTATGAAAGTATGTTATCGATAGGGGGTGTATACAACACTTTCGCTTACCTTTTCACCCCTGGATACGGCTGCCAACCCTCAAACGTACACGGAAATCACGAGTATCACAGGATGTTGGTGGCCACCAGATTGTTCAAACACGTAATGTTTATAATGCGGTTTATAAAGGCCGAAAAAGTTTCTTATTGCCCTTAAGATTATGAGCGGATTTATACATAAAGAATATAGCGGTGTAGCAGTATTTTAATTGTGCGTAATTAATGTGCACGCGCCGGTAAGCGGATCGGGTATTCGTAACATTATCGCGAAGGAGAGTGTGCACTTATGCCAAAGGACAAAGTCGTCCCCGTATCGACACAACTTATCATACCTAAACTAGGTGGCTGGACATCCGCCTCACGAGTGGGTAAATATTATAGTAGACGCTAATTTACATACTCGCCTTGATGTATACTTCCAAAAACTTTCTGGGATACTTCCAGGTGGAAGTACAAAGTAACGTCCACTATAATATTTAATAATAAATTTCCGCAAAGTAACGTCTTCTAAACCAAATATGTTAGTGAGTAGCGAGATTCAATGTCGTAAATAAATCGAACTGCTAATTTTTGTAACATAAATATGTCTATATCAACTGTTCTGTCCAGAGTAAAGTTCTATATTTCATTAAAAGCTATAGAAGAAAGTGAAATATACTACTGAATATCAAGGAAAGTGCATAGTGATTTGCTACTTAAAGTAGATATAAAAACCACATATCATATCACAATAGGAAAATAAAAAAAACACATGATAGAATATGTATTTATTTACCGTCACACAAACTAGCCCTCGTATTCATGTAATAAATGTTAATTATAATTAATCTATAACAGGTCTTGTTTAATACTTTTTTTGCCTTTGTTTTTTGATTTTGACCTGTATACTAACCAAATGTTTGCGCGCATCCATCTCCCTTGGTTTATTCTGTTCCTCAGTTTTTTTTTTTGGAATATATATATTTAGAAAACAAATGAAACAGTTTGCATTTTATAAATATCCCCTTTCTGTAAATTCTTCGATCGAGCCCAAAAGTCTTCTTTTACACTCATCATTAATTTGTTCTTTCATTACTTCCGTCGCATTTAAATTTAACAAGTCATTCTCTCCAAATAATATCGGTGTCACAAGTAAAGATATCATAAATCCATACTCAAGTTTATCTCCGAAATCCTTTTCGAATTCTTTTCTCGAGTACACAGATTCTACATTCATATCAAAATAACCTAGAAACTTCTTTAAGGTGTCGTGGTAAAGATCTTTGAGGTGTGATAAGTGTTCTCTCCGAAATTCATGGTCCGTTGATGAAAATATAAGGAATAGAAAGTCCAGGGCAGGACAGCCGTAATATATCAGCTGATAATCAATTGGAATCAATTTTGAGATGACGCCATCCTAAAATCAGTATAAATTAAACTATAACATTATTATGTGTTTAAAGTAATCTAACAAAAACAAACATCAACTACAAAATGCAGCTTTAAACTACATTTTCTATTGGTTAACTATTTTTAGGGATTATGGATAACAAAATCTATAAATAATGAAAGAATCTGAAATAAAATATAGAGTGAAGTAGAATGTGTAAGAGCTGAAAGTTCATATAGAAGTATACTGATGGTTAAAAGATTATTAGGAAAATTGGAAAGGGAAGAAGGGTTTGGTACTAGGGTAGATATATCAAAATTTGGGGTGTAAGGGGTGTCGAATAACATCATAAGACTTGAGACACCCTAGCCAACCTTACCTGCACGTGGTGCACCCTGCTGAATAACGAACGAGGCAATGGCGCAAGCGGGGTGGTAGGGTTTTACAGCCCGACTGGGCCGCAACAACCATGTATATGGCGAAAAAGCCCGTAATAGTGATTCGCTTCTACGGGTCGCATTTCGAGATCAGCCTGTGCATATCCAACTCATTACAGGCCGGCATTATAGTGGCGACCAGCGATGGACAGTGTGTCAATCGGTGGTCGCTATTATTTTTGGATTGTACTGTGCTTACCATCAGGCATAGTGCAGTCACTTTGCCGTGCTACAATAAAAAAAAATAGATAAGCAGAAAAAAAAAGTTATACAAGTAAAGCTCCATTTTCCATACCTAATCGAGATAACTGATAAATTAAGGACTTATATATTATTATACTAGTTGTGCCCACGACTTCGTTCGCGTGGGATCTTATATAAAAACAGCGGTTAATAAAATCATCTGAATGTATTAAGTCCATTTACTTATCTACTTTTATCTCTCTCGTACTTAAGTCTCGTCGTCATTAAAATTTCAATAAATTTTGATAGAGTGATTTTAATGAAACCAAGAATAAATGTTATTTAAAGATATGCTTTCGGATTTTCTTGGTGAAGTTGTATCGTGAACTCAGTATTTTATCAATGATGCGTATGATATGTAGTCCGATGAAGCTGTGAAAGCCTTGTAAGGGCAATAGAGTAATCAGTTCGAAAAAAAAGCATATGATAGTGATGCATTCAAACAAACAAACAAATAGACAGTCAGGCGTTAGTACAAATGAATGAAATGTATTTTATTAATTCCAAGATACCTACAACAATTGTTTTCACAAAGACCTAAAACGTACAGACACGTAGATTTACATTTTTATTATATGTATAGATTACACAAGATGCCACCAAAATGAACAAAATGTAGGCCCAAATAATACTATATTATATTCTATACTACACTGTGAAAAAAAAAGACAAACTAACATCCCGCCAAAGATCCTAAATATTTATTAAGCGAAAAATGTATTTATTTTATTTTTTATTTTGGCAGCCAATCGTCCAGATCACAAGTATCTTGCGATAATTTCAATGTTCTAACAAGATAGTGGCCCCCTTGTTAGAACTTTCCAGACAACTTTTGTAGCATCTCAGAATTCATGCTCTGTGGTATTATTCTCCATCCATTTCACTTATGCGCAATAACAGTACTATATTACGTAAATTGACACCAATATTACCAAATATAGAGTCAAATAACATAAGATTATGAATAAAATATAAAAGCTACTACATAAGAAACTAAGATCTCGCTAAGTACTCAAGTAATAATTTAAAAAAAAAAACATCAAAAAAGAATATTGGCCAGTAAAAACCTCTACACCACGAAAGCACTACCTAGCTGACTTCACTACAGCTAAGAAAAGTCTGTGTGATCCCGTAAATAAAAAAGATCATAAAAATTGGATTAGGAGCTACAAAATTGCGAACACTTGCATACAAAAAAGTTTTACATATAAAAAGATAAAAAATCTTCTATACTTACAACAATTTTCATTAAAATGTTACTCGGCTTATAATCCCCGTGACATAAACAACGAACACAGTTTACATCTTGTATATGCATCTCATAATTCCTTGTGAGATTTTTTACAAAAGCTACTAATTTCTTTTCCGTGTCTTTATCTACAAGCTTGGTTATTGGTTCAGTCAAAACGTTAACAAAATAAGCCCATTCTTCATTGAATTTTAATATGGTGTTTAAATTTTTAATCTTTTTTCCAAAATACGTTGGTTTTTTGTATTCCAGTACAAAAGACAGTGCGTGAAATTTGGCAAGTTCGATCATCGCTAATTCCATGAAATCTAAAGACAGTATTTCCGTTCTGCGATGTGTAGTAAAACCTTTTTCTCTCATGTTTTCTAGTGGTATTACATCTTGGCTACATCCGTTATAAAATTTTAGCATACCATATCTTTCATTCAAAGGTACATTGAATTCCTCTTGCAAACTCGCGTAAATATTAGATAATTCTTTATAGACATATAATTCATTGAAATATGCTTGTGTTAAGTCGATAAATGCAATTTCTTGATCAGGGTTAGAAATTTTTATAAAAATATTGGATCTTTTGTCTCCTTCAACTGTTTTGCCTTCAATATCCAATTCACAATGCGCTCCTAAGAAGCTATCACCATTTGAACTTTGGATTCGACTTTTCACTGTATATGTCACATATCCTTCTATTTTAATAATATGATTTATCTCTCGTCGAAGAGCGTCATATGTGTATTTATGATCTGATAAATTTTTATTATTCGTAGTAAAATTTTCAATGACACACGATTCTTCGGTTTGCATTTTACGCAATTCTAATGTTATTACTTGAAGAGATTGTAAAGAACTAGGCTTAACATGAGTTTGTAGTGGTCTTTATAAGTTCGTGTATCGTATTGTAAAGACCACTTTATATCAGAGATAATATTTATTGCAGTGCAAAATTGCGATGATAAAACAGTAAGCCTACTAAATATCTAATAACTAATATCTAACATATCAAGGCGAATCATTGGATTTAAAAGGCCAGCGAGTCGCTTGCGACTTCACTGGTATTGCTAGTGCCTATGGATGGCGGTGATCACTTACCATCAGGTGCCCCACCTGTTCATTGTCCCTCTATAACATAGAAAAGAATTATGATTTATTTAATTACGGTTTATACCACCCGCCATTGGTTAAAATCTTTGTGTATTAAGAAATAATTGTTGTCTAGTTCTATCAGAACTTCTCTGTTTTAAAAACTTTGTAGCGATAAGAAGAAATCGTGTTTTGTTCTTGAATAAATTTATGTTAATGTTGCTAGATATACATACCCAATCCAATAATGAAATAATAAATTAATACAAAAAGGGACACATTTATGTTAAAATTATTAGATAAACATAACGTTTAATTGTTAGTTTTTGTTGTCTTAATTACTCATTTACGTAATACTGTGTATGCATTATTCGATAGTATTTAGATAGATGCGTCACATACCGAATGCTTAGGCCGATCGCGCTTCTCTATCGCTTGTTTCGCTCTCGCTTGCATGCTCGGCTCAGGCAGTGACAGTAAGTCATGATTTTTCAAGCGTGCAGCCGGCGTTCGCCGATTTATGAGACATTATCACATTAAAGCTGTATTATATATACATAATACATAGTATTTATATAAACTGTTCGGTGTAGTATGTTTACATAAGGTGTCAAGAGATGGCGCTTGTTAAATCAATACGCGACTAAAAGGCGGTGTCAAGACTCTCATACACTTACGTATAAGGCACAAATCTGTAATTAATTTTAAGTTTTCAAGTCTTCATTATACGTCTCAACTCGATCTCGCCGTTTTATTTTTGGGAGGACCTCACGGTAGGCGGTTCATAAACTAAACTGAAATTAATTTGCTTCTTTAACGCACCGTCATTTTATGGTTCAAACTATTCCATTGTATACGTATTTATATTATATCTATAATAACAATAAATTATCTGATAACGCTCATAAATTGAGCGAAAAACATACAAAAATATTTTCATGTAATTTATTGTACGCTAAAATGATTAGATTACATATATCGTATTTAAGGCGTAATTTGTCTACAAGGTAATTATCCAAATGTCATTAATTTTTTCCACTTTTAAAAGGCCCAAAACGATTGCTCTGTAGTCTAGAACGTTTATCGGATTTTAATATATCACGTAGTTTTTGAGTTTGCTTCGTCTCAACTGTGGAAAGTACATAAAATATATTCGATTTTTTTGGCCTTCGATTTCCTATATTATTACTCCTATTGCCGTGTAGGTAATAATAGTATTACAAGCGTCTTCTGATAATTTAGGTTTTCTAAGAAGATGGTGACCGTCTTATTAGAACTTTCCAGGGAAATTTTGTGGCATCTTTAAATTCATGTTCCACAGTATTATTTCCAATCCACTTCACTTATGCACAATGACCGAACTATATTACATAAAATACCACAAATATCACCACATATAGAGTCAAACAATACAAGATTACAAATAATATAAAAATACACATGGCAGATTCAGATTCCGTCAAAAACTCTAAAATATAAACATTTGAGTATGGTATCCGTGAATAAAAAAATTGGTGGGAAAAACAAATATATCTATACTAATCTTATAAAGCTGAAGAGTTTGTTTCCTTAAACGCGCTAATCTCAGGAACTACTAATCGGATTTGAAAAATTATTTCAGTGTTAGATAGCTCATTTATAGAGGAAGGTTATATATAAGTACGCTAAACCCAATACGAACTGAGTACCAATAAAGAATGTTTTCGTAACCGATAGCCCAAAGTAACTATTCCACAGACGAAGTCGCTGGCAGCAGGTAATCTATACTAATATTATAAAGAGGTAAAGTTTGTGAGTTTGTGACGTTATAGAGAGTAATCTCGGAACTACTGGTCCGATTTGAAAAATTATTTCAATGTTATATCTCATTTATCGAGGATGGTTATAGGCTATATATTACCAGGTTAAAACTAACAGGAGCGCAGCACCAATGAAGAATGTTTAAAAATCG
Source organism: Antheraea mylitta (assembly GCA_014332785.1). NCBI lineage: Eukaryota > Metazoa > Arthropoda > Insecta > Lepidoptera > Saturniidae > Antheraea > Antheraea mylitta. Next base: position 13,604,414 of record JACEII010000001.1, read on the forward strand.
AGGTTTTTTCCTCTTGATAGGCTTCAGCTGCGTGTTAGCGTTAGCCCAAAGTATCTATTCCACGCGAACGAAGTCGCGGGCAGAGGCTAGTTACTTATATAGTTACATCACATGAGAAAATATTTGAAACAAGAAGTAATTATGTCAAAAAAATACGTCGTAATTTGAAAATAGGAGCTTCGTTTGATGTTTCTTCACACTCGATATATCTTTATTTCTGCACATTGTCAGTGTTGTGTATGGACATGCCCTAAATATTATCTAAATTGTAAAAGCATACACAGTAAGTATTGTTTGCAATTCACTTAATTAATTATGTTACTAAAGCCATATCATGTGCATTTATTCTATTTTTAAAGATCATTTGCTACTATGCCCCAGAAGGTTATCAGCTGTCTTTTTTTTTCTTTTTTTAACGTGGGGAAATCCCTTATGGATACCCACCCTCTCGGGGGAGAGGATGAGTTATGTCCGACTCGCACGGACTAAAACCCCACGGTGTACCGACAGACTGTGATGTTGGGGCGGCAAGGGATCGTTCTACGCTATTCCCCTTGAATAGCCGCCCCAACGGTCCACCCGGCGGAAGGTTGCCACCGGGCTCCTACCTATAGAGAGGCAGCTGGGCACACGCCAGCTGCCCCCCCCGTCCGCCAGACCTGTGCAATGAGGGGATGAGCCCCCCGACTACATCCCCTCAGGTCCGGCTACGGGGGCAGGAGGAGTTGGGCAAAACGCCGCCTCCTCCTGCCGGTCCTCCGATGGTGAAGACGGCCGCTGAGGGGGTCCGCCTCGCGGGCCCTCTTCGCTGCCTCCTTTTGCGAGATGACTTCCTCGCAAAAGGAGGCCACTGCTCGCCACGCCTGTTCGCTGCCGAGCATGGACGAGACCACGCTTGGCAGCGACAAATCCTCTCCTACCACCGCCACCAGAGTGCGGCGCTCCACCTCCCACGCAGCACACTCAGAGAGAGTGTGTTGCGCGGTATCTTCTTCAGCGCCGCACTCATGGCAGGCGGCGGTCGGCTCCCTGCGAGTAATCCGGTGCAGTACCACCCGAAACAACCGTGTCCGGTCAGCACCTGCACCAGCCTGAACGACAGGGAGCCCCATCTCCTCCCAATCCACTCCCGCAGGACCGGGCGGACAGCGTCGACGGTGTGCCTCCCGAAGCGCGCGTCCGCCAGGTCCTGCATCCACCCCCCTATAGCCCCCTCCCGCAACTCCCGCCTTTTAACTTCTATCTCCCTGGGAGCCGGAGGCTCCTCACTACGCCTCCTCGCCGCCGTGAATTTATACACGGCGGCAAGCACCCCAGCTTCCAGCTCCCAGGGAAGGGAGCCGGCGAGCGTAAAGGCCGCCGCCGATGACACCGTCCGATATGCCCGGATTGCCCTCAGTGCCACCGTACGCTGCGTACTGCGCAACGCGCGCACGTTGGTGGCACCGAGGGTATCAGTCCAGACCGGTGCCCCGTAGGCAGCCATCGCCCACACGACTCCCATGAAGAGTCAACGGCACCCGGCACCCGGCCCCCCAATATTGGGGAGCAACCGGCCGAGTGCCGCCGCCGCCCTAGCAATTCGCGGCCCGAACCCCGCAAAGTGGGGCTCGAACCGCCAGCGCCCGTCCAGGGTGAGGCCCAAGTACCTCATGTGGGCACCCACCCTGATCCGGGCGCCCTCCACTATAATGTGGGCCCCAGGTGGTGGCCCCCGCCGAGGCCCATGAAAGAGTATGGCCTCGGTCTTCTCGAGGGCCACCCTGAGGCCCAACCTTCTTATGCGCCTGACCACGAGGGTTGTGGCCATCGTGGCCAGGCGCTCTACCTCTCTCCAGTCCTCCCCCCGGGCTACGACTAGGGTGTCATCCGCGTAACAAATTACGCGTGCTCCATATGGGAGCACGCCGCGGAGCACCCAGTCGTAGCCCATGTTCCACAGGAGCGGCCCCAGGACCGACCCCTGTGGAACGCCCCGCCTTGTAGCCCTCCGGACCATCCGCCCATCGACGTCGACGTAGACGACTTCCCTGTCCTCCAGGTACGCCTCCAACAGCCGCCGTAGGTACGGAGGCACTCCGAAATATCGGAGAGCCTCTCGTATAACACCATGCGGCAGGTTGTTGAAGGCATTGGCGATGTCTAGGGACACCGCCAAGACCCTCTCCCCTTGGGAGGTCGCCTCCGTCGACAGCGACTTTAGGAGGCACAGGGCGTCCACTGTGGAACGTCCTGTCCGGAAGCCGAACTACGCGTCCGACAAATTCGGCCCCACTCTCTCCAGGTGCTGGACGACTCGGGAAGAAACGACCCTCTCCAACACCTTCCCGACGTCGTCCAGCAGGACGAGGGGCCGATATCCGGACGCGCAGTCTGGAGGGCGGCCCACCTTCGCTATGAGGCAGAGCCGCCCCAACTGCCAGAGCCTTGGAAACTGCCCGACCGCCAGACACCGGTCGAACAGCTCCCGAAGCCACCCCCCAAGATGGCCCAGCACAAGGCCAAGCACCCGGCCTGGGACCCCATCAGGGCAGGGCGCTCTCCGCCGGTTGAGGAGGCGTTCAACAGCCCTCCCCATCTCCCCCTCCGTGATTGGGGGAGGACTATCCACCACCTCCTCAACTTCCATCCGAGGCGGAGGCATGGGAGGAATCGAGAGCGGCGGAGGGTCGGGGAATAACTCTCCCACGATCCTCGCCACCACCTCCGGCAGGAGGGACTCCGTCACCGGGGGCGCCCAGGATCGCAACTTATTGCGTACGATCCGATACGGGCGCCCCCAAAGATCCCCCTCCAGCGTCTGCAGCAGTTCCTCCCATGCCGCTTCCTTCGCCCGGCTGATGGCAGCCTGCAGGATCTTCCTGCGCTCCCTGTAGCTGCCATACAGCCGGGCCTCCTCCTCGGAGTCCTGGTGCTGCCGCCGGCGGCTGCGCGTGAACAGCCGCCGGGCCGCGGAGCAGGCCGCCGGGCCGCGGAGCAGGCCGCCCGGAGATTGGCAATCTCCGGCGACCACCAGTATACCGCCCGTTTGTCTAGGCGGTGTACGCTCCGCGGCATCGACGTGTCGCAAACCTCCGTGAGGGCATCACGGAGGCGGGCTGCAGACGCGTCGACATCGTCCTGCAGGCGAGGCATGGCCCACGCCTGGACGATGGCCGCCTCTTCCGCTAGTTCGCGGTTGAGGCGGCTCACCGTCCAACAGGGGAACTTCGCGCCCCTCCAGGGGCGAGTGCCAATTGCAGCTTGGGAGGTGGAGGCCTCGAACCTAATATATCGGTGGTCCGATAGGGTCTCCACCTCCTCAAGCACTCTCCACCCCCGCACATAGCGTGCGACAGACGGGGTGGCAAACGAAAGGTCTACCACAGACCCCCCGTTCTGTCGCACGCACATGTGGACATCCCCCTGGTTGAGGAGGGACAGCCCTACTTCAGCTGCCCACTCCTCAACGGCCACGCCCCTCAGGTCCGTGGCTGCCGCTCCCCAGGTCCTTGATTTAGCGTTTAAATCACCCATAAGGACCACGGGGAGCGGCGACAGCCGCCTGACAGCTCCCTGCAGAGAGCCAAGGAACCTCTCGAACTCCCACAGGGGCCTGTTAGGGGAAAAGTACGCCCCCACAATGGCATACTCTCCCCAGACAGCCGCCACGAACCCGACAGCCCTTTCTCTTACCGCCAGGGGCGATCCTCGGCTGGCCACGATCGCCACGGAACCAGCCCGATCCCCAGCCCAATGTGGCTGGGAGGGAACGCAGTACGGCTCCGCGGTGACCGCGAGCCCGATACCCCACTCCGCCACTGACTGCACGAGCAAATCCTGTGCAGCGGCAGAGTGGTTGAGGTTCGCCTGTAGGAAGTTGCGTATGGTGTGGTCCATCAGTGGTCCATAGCAACTTCCTCCTGCCTGGCGGCTGCCGCCCTAGGGCTTGTTCCCACTACTGGGAAGTCCCTACCCTTCGTTGTGGGGGGCCTGCAGTTGCGGGTCTCCATCACGTGCCCCTAGGGCTTCCCAGCGTCTGCACAGATGGCGCAGCGGGCCGCCTCTGCCTTGCACTCTGCCAATTTGTGACCCGCTGTGCCACAGCGGTAGCAACCTTCACCTCTGCTGGAGGAGGAGGGGCACAAGGGGCGGGTGTGCCCCAAGCCCATACACTTAAAACAGCGCATGGGCCTCTCCTCCAACAGATGGACGCGCACGACGCTCCACCCTACCAAGAGCTTGCCGGCCTCTGCAAGCTTCCTGGCCGCCTCCGCGGGGAGCGTCATGTGGACTGCACCAAGCCCCCCCCCAATTCCGTCTCACCTCTCCGACATAATGGCCTCCGCCTTGCATTCGGCCTTTGCCGCCACGACCGCTAATACCTCCTCCTCGGACACCGAATCGTCAAGACCGACGATTCGGATGTCCACCTTTTTAGTGGGGATGGCGACCGTGGCGACTCCGGCCAGCGCCAGGTTATCAGCTGTCTAACGTCTTTCATATTCTTTGTGGTTATTATTAATATAAATATTTTTTAGGTGCGGGATAAAAAAACCGAGATAGTCATAAAAACTCCCGACAGAAGTGGAAATTAATTTAAACTGTTTTTTGTTTGGATTTTTTAATTAATTGTAGTTATAGCCTGAATTATTTTAATTTCATAATTTGTAAACTGAAATTATTATCATCTCTCTTTCACATCTATAGGCACTTCGAATAATAATTTTAACTTAATTTACCAGGTGGTAGAGCCATGCCGAAGCTATTATTGTTTTCAGCATTAATGGGTCGGTTCGCCCGGGTTAGTACCACCCTCTCACAGATACATCGACGTAAAGTAACAGTGCTTGCGTTTCGTTCGGTCAGTCAGAGCGCTCATGGCGGCGAGGTAGCGTAGTGGGGAGCCTCCGGCTCCCAGATAGATAGAAGTCAAAAGGCGAGAGTTGGGGGAGGGGGCTATAGGGAGGTGGATGTAGGACCTGGTGGACGCGCGCTTCGGCACGCACACCGTAGACGCCGTCCGCCCGGTCCTGCGGGAGTGGATTAGGAGGAGTTGGGGCTCCCTGTCCTTCAGGCTGGTGCAGGTGCTGACCGGACACGGTTGTTTTGGTTGGTACCTGCACCGGATCTCTCGCAGGGAGCCGACCGCCACCTGCCATGAGTGCGGCGCTGAGAAAGATACCACGCAGCACACTCTCTCTGAGTGTGCTGCGTGGGAGGTGGAGCGCCACACTCTGGCGGCGGTGGTAGGAGAGGATTTGTCGCTGCCGAGCGTGGTTTCGTCCATGCTCTGCAGCGAGCAGGCGTGGCGAGTAGTAGCCTCCTTTTGCGAGGAAGTAATCTCGCAATAGGAGGCGGCGGAGAGGGCCCGCGAGGCGGACCCCCTCAGTGGCCGTCTTCGCCAACAGAGGACCGGCAGGAGAAGGCAGCGTTTTGCCCAACTTCTCCTGCCATTGTAGCCGAACCTGAGGGGTTGTAAAAAAAATAGGAGTTCAGTCACATACATACGAAGAGAAGAATTATATACTTCAAGAAGAAAAGCTTTCGTTTGGCCACAACGATATAGATTAAACGGCGATGTTATCGGCGATTATAATAGTCTAATGCGCGTTTTTATCAATGCACACTTAACTAAGGGATCCCTGAGCTTAAGTGTATCCTAAACCGTCTACTTAATTTATTTTGTTTTCACCATGCTAAGGGCAATTTAAGTAATCCTTAGGGTCTTCGGCGGCTCATGGACGTTGGAGCAAACGAAATCTCCCTAAGTTGTCACTTATACGTTTTTAAAGTGTATCTTACACTAGGGATGATTCGTGAAAATGGGCATTAGGCTAGAAAACGGACTGTTTGCTCGGCGCTAATATATTTTGACTTCTGATGGTAGCTGGCAGTACCGGCCCGAGCTAAGTTTTAGTATGACCCTTGTCCGATTATAGCTTTCTCCTTTTCATTCCTATTATACACCAGTAATACACGATAAGTTTATTAGAATCTGTTTAAGTGTGTACTCGAGTCTTTTGTTAACGAATCGTTGATGTTTTGATGGTCGCTTTTATATACGGATACTGTTCTTACCTTCATCATCATCAAGCTAAGTGTCGTCATTGAACGAAATACATAATTATTTTAGATAGTGGTAGGACTTTTTCTAAATCCGCCTGGATAGCTATCACCTTTAAATTGAAAATCTGTCGCCAAGCTATGGCTGGTTTGTTGCGCTTGCTACATTTGATAGCCAGTCGCTTCTAGGTTTAGAGTACATAGCGTCTAAGACTCTAGATCTATAAAACTAGAGTGATCAAACTTGATCTGCTGGCGATACGCCTCAGTATAGTTAGACTACGACCACTCAACTCTGAAAGGCTGTAGGTGGAGATAACTCCCTTTAAAAACGGTAAAAGAAAGTTGTGATGTATTTGATATTACAATTAAACATGTGAGCACGTGACACCCGCTCCCCGCATTACGTTGGCAGACGTCGGCGAGAACGAAAGTGCCGTGTACGCTCAAGTTATACATTTCGGTGTTTTATTTATTAATACTATAAGTCACAAAAGCGATACATAATAAAAGTGAAGAGGGGTTATTTTGGTCTAATTGTGGATCAAATAATTTTAGTTGTTTATTCATTCGATTTTGTTTTAGTAGGTAGGTAACTTAGTGTCAACAGGATATTATAGAGTGGATCAGTATGTGAACGATAGTGATGTCTGGAATTGACTCCACTCTGTGCATCCACTAAAAGCTATTGTATAATGTATTGGAAATATATGTAAAAAAAATGTTCCCGATCCAATTTCTTGTCGGCTCTTCTTGACGACTGAGTTGTTTTCTGAACCGGCGGTAGTCTTTGACGTTCATAACTGTCTTATTAGGGCATAAACTGAATAAAGTATTTTTGATTTTGAACTACATTTATTAACTTTGCTAACTAAATAATTTTGTTTCTATTTGGTACCTACTAGAAGAAAATCTTTAAATAGATCTATATCGGCAAAATTTTCTTCTGGTCGACTCAAAAAGCACTCACGATCGATCTTTTGAAAGAATAATTTAAAAAATACATACTGATAACAAAATTAAACGTAATTTTTATATAGTGTACTAACTCATGCTTCCTATTTTAAAACTAGTTTCTATACTTCGTGCGAAGTATGTGTTTTCATTATATCGATCTCTTTAATTATTTTTAATTATACTACTGTTATTATTACTTCATTAATCAATCATGCATCAATTTTGGGGTGTAAGGGGTGTCGAATAACATCTTGAGACTTGAGACATCCAAGCCAACCTCACCTGCACGTGGTGCACCCTGCTGATCAACGAACGAGGCAATGGCGAGAGCGGGGTGGTAGGGTTTTACAGCCCGACTGGGTCGCAACCACCATGCATATGGCGAAAAAGCCCGTCATAGTGACTCGCTTCTGCGCGTCGCGTTTCGGTATCAGCTTGTGCATATCCAGTACCGGGCGACTTTCGTCATTATGGCCGGCATGACAGCGGCGACCGGCGATGGATAATCTGTCTCTCGGTGGTTACCGATGTTTTTGGATTGTACTATGCTTAACATCAGGCTTAGTGCAGTCACTTTGTCGTGCTTCTATAAAAAAAAATCTGTACATATCTTTTACCGATTTTAAATTATGCATTTAAAATGTTATAAATTCTGTTTAGCTCCTACCAAAAGCATAATTTTACAGTACATAGATAATGTCTGTATTTGTCAGCAAAACCCAAATAAACAACGAACACTTAAATTTTACACAAATACATAGATTAGATTGGAACATATTAAGTAGGTAGTGTTTGCGCCGATAATGTTGAAATGAGACGATTTGTACTTTTTGATAATTTAATGTATATTATGATACAAGTATAGGTATAATGTAGTTGTCGTACGCACGTCTCATAGCGCAATGGCGTCGCCCCTCTCCAACACCCGCGTCGCTTCGTCATGGCGGCGCGCGGGGAGCGTAGCTACTTAATATCTTCCCCCCCCTCGAAAGCTTCAGGGTTTCGAGGTATTGCTGGTGAGTTGGTTTCTATTAGTGGGCAGAGATTGTGAACAGCTCTGCGGATTATGCCTTTAGCGGTGTATAAATCAGCAACTCTGGTAGTTCCATCTTGTCCGGGAAACAATTTGCAGACACGCGCCATCCGCCATTTGAGAGGTGGCATATTAGCGTCTCTGATGATCACCAAATCGCCCTCCTGAAGTCCCTTTTGAGAGGTTTGCCACTTCGTCTTTTGCTGCAGCTCGCTTATGTACTCCTTCTTCCAACGATACCAAAAATGCTGCCGCAATTTCTCCAAATATTGGTATCTATTTAGCCTGTTCGGATTTATTTCGAGCAGGTTCTGTGAAGGTAGCGAAGTAAGTGTTCTACCGATAAGAAAATGCGCCGGAGTTAAGGGATGAAGGGCATTATGGTCTGAAGAGAGAGGAGTCAACGGTCTGGAATTGAGGATAGCTTCAATTTGTGAAAACAAAGTTGACAACTCTTCGAATGTAAGATGTTTGTCACCTAAGATCCTAGTAATGTGATATTTCGCAGATTTAACTCCTGCCTCCCAAAGCCCACCAAAGTGGGGAGAGTAGGCTGGTGAGAAATTAAACTTAATACCTTCATCGGCAGCAAACCCGGTTAATTTTTCATTGTTTGATTTAATAAAATTTGTTATATCGTTATTTGCACCTACAAAATTTGTACCATTATCGCAATATATCTGGAGTGGCTTTCCCCTTCGAGATATGAATCGTCTTAAACAAAGCATAAATACTTCAGAAGTGAGGTTGCTGGCTACCTCTAAATGTAATGCCTTTGTTGCAAAGCAAATAAACAAACACATATAGCATTTTGTAATTTTACAACCGCGACCCTTACGATCAGTGATATTAAATGGCCCGGCGAAGTCGACACCACTGACCTCAAAAGTTAGAGATGGAACGACTCTGGAAGCAGGTAAGTTTCCCATTACGGGATTTATGCATTTTGCTTTCATAATTCTACATATTTTGCAATTATTCACTGTAGTTCTAGCTAGTATTCTTCCTCGTAAAGGCCAAAAACTATTTCTTAAATCGCTAAGCAGAAACTGAGGTCCACAATGTAATAGTTTTTTGTGATAATGTAAGAATAGCAACTTAGTGAAATTATGAGACGAATCTAATAATATTGGATGTATTTTTTTGTAGTCGGCGCCCGAATTTTGAATTCGTCCACCAACGCGAAGGATACCTTCATCATCAACGAACGGACTGAGGGACAAAATATGGGACTTTAATGGTAAGTTTTGTTTAGCTTTTAATTTTTTAATTTCTAGGGAGAAACATTTGTTTTGATGTTGTTTTATTATTATGTTTAGAGAAGAATTTAATTCTGTAGATGATAAGAGACCTATTAATTTAGAATGCTTATGTCTTAGATTATAAATATAACGTAAAACGTAAACCATAGATCTTTGTAAGGTTGTGAATTTTGAAAATTTATCGAAATTTATAATTTCAAAATTACTGCTTGTAGATTGTAGTGTAGTTGTAGATAGAGTAGAAGTAGTTTGTAGTGTAGTTGTAGATAGAGTAGAAGTAGTTTGTAGAGTAGTTATTTTTTTAGGATAAGTTTTCTTTTCAGGTAATTCAGATATATTACGTAAGACCACAGTTATTGGCCATTTATTTGGTTCATCGACTAGAAAAGGTGGTCCATTCCACCATAATGTAGCTGACTTAACAGATTTTGGATTTAAGCCTCGAGATGCTAGATCAGCTGGGTTTTTATCTCCTGGAACATGATTCCAAGTGCCCGAGGCCGTCAGATCTTGTATTTCAACAACTCGATTTGATACAAAAGGTTTTAAATCAGTAGCCTTCGATGACAACCAACTCAAAACGACAGTCGAGTCAGTCCAGTAAAAAATCTTGTTAATTTTGCATCGCAAAGCTTTCAGTACCTTTGCTGTAAGTCGTGCTGATAACAGGGCACCGCATAACTCCAGTCGCGGTATTGTTGTAGGTTTTACAGGAGCGACCTTAGTTTTGGCACACATTATCTTAACAAGAACATGACCTGAACTATCAATAGATCGGAGATAAACAGTGGCAGCATATGCTGCTGTTGAAGCATCTGAGAATGAATGTACTTCAATGACTACAGGATCACTAATGATTACACATCTAGGAATTTCTATTTCTGATAACACATTTAAATTTGTAATGAAGTTTAGCCATTCCTTTTGCCATTCAGGATCTACTGGATCATCCCAACCCAACTTGGATAACCATAATTTTTGTAAAATGATTTTTGGTATGATGGTACATGGACTAAGTAAGCCCAATGGATCGAATAGTTTGGCAGAATTGGACAAAATTGTTCTTTTGGTTACGTTATGGTTAAATTGAATATCAACTGGAAATCGAAGAATATCTTTAGAAGGGTCCCACTTTAAACCCAAGATGCTAGATTGAGAACATAAATCTAAACTTTTAGGTAAAGAAATATAAGCTTCATCTTGAAAGACAGTTGGTATATTAGTTCGCCATTTTCTTAAAGGAAAACAAGCTGCACCAAGAATCTCAGTGACTGAATATATTATTCTGGCTAACTCATCTTCAGTTTGAGCTCCCGACAAAAAGTCATCAACGTAGAAATCTTCTTTGATTAATTGCGAAATTACTGGATCATTGCACTCTTTTGATAACTGTAACAGACATCTTGTACTCAGAAATGGCGCTGACGCCGTCCCGTAGGTCACTGTATTCAGTTGAAATATTTTAATTGGCTGCGATGGTTTGTCTCGCCATAAAATCAATTGCAATGATCGCTGATTAGGTTCAACTAGTATCTGGCGATACATTTTATTCACATCAGCTGACACTACAAATTTATGCTGTCTATACCTCAATAAAATTGAAAATAAGTCGTCTTGCACTACTGGTCCGATGTGTTGTATGTCATTTAATGATATTCCACTTGAAGTCTTAGCAGAGGCGTCAAAGACGACACGAAGCCTTGTAGTTTCACTTGTTTCTCGTATAACAGCATGATGTGGAAGGAAGCACCCAAACAGAGGCCTAGATATTTCCGTCATGTGACCTAATCGCTCATATTCATGAATAAATTCACAATATTCTTGTCTAAGTGTAGGTTTTGATTTTAATCTTTTTTCCAGTTGTAATAACCTTTTTTCAGCAATGTTGTATGAATCACCTAGAGTTTTGATTGAATCCTTGAGCGGAATTTGAACACAGAATCTACCGTCGTTTAATCTATGAGTCGTTTCTTTGAATAATTTCTCACAATAATTATTTTTATCGTTTTTAATAGTTGAAGGAATTTCTTCAAGTTCCCAAAATTTTGCTAATTGTGCTTTTATCTCTTGTGAGAAATTACAATATAATTTTGTATTATTACTGTTGCAATAACTTCCGCCCATGGGGCCAGCTACTACCCAACCTAATTGTGTTTCTTGTAAGATTGGCTTTTGTGGTCCTAAAATTATTTTGTTTACTCCAATAAGTTCCCAAAATATATCAGCACCCAATAACAAATCAATTTCACCGGGTTTATAAAACTGTGGATCTGCAAGTTGAATGTAATTGGGAATGCATAAATCTTGGATTCGCACTGTAGCATAAGGTAAGTTATCAATAATTTTAGGCAGAATAAAACATTTTAGAGCTAAATTTAAATTATTGTGTAGTGAATGTATACGTATATTACAATATTGTGTCACATTTAAGACAATGTTGCCTAATCCAGATATACACTGATACTGATCTTTTATTTTACAGGAACCAATTTTCCTTTGAGCTTTCTCGCTAATAAAGGATGTCTGACTACCGCAGTCTAGTAAGGCCCTAAGAATAAATGATTTGTCATCGCTTGTCACCTTGACCAACGCCGTGGAAAGAAGGGCTTGATTGGTGGAGACTGCAGACATTGATACCGAAGTAGAGGGACTAGATGCTGTGGAGTCGACAACAGAAATAGGTAAGTTTGCATGTATATTATTATTTTCGTTAGTATTTAATGGAGACTGTTCAGTAACGCCTTGTTTTTGTGTTATGTGTGTGCTTGATTGTCTGTGTAATAAGGTGTTGTGTTTTCGCCGACAAATCCGGCATCCACTCATCCTACATTGATAGGCCTGGTGGCCGCTTCGAAAACAGTTACTACAGATTTTTAACTGTGAAACTTTAGTAATTTTTTCATCTATATGTAATGATTTAAATTTAGAACACTCAAACAGTTTATGATCTTGTTTGCAGATCGCACAACGCCTATTAGGAGATGCCTCTAAAGATGACACAAATGACTTGGTTTTTGGTAAGCTATGTCGTTTATCATGATGTTTTGAAGATCTACCAGAATTCATAGCTTCTAGAACTAAAGCACGCTGACGAAGAAATGAATAAAATTCTTGCAAACTAGATGAGTCTTTATTACTTCGATATTCTTCCCATTTTCCTGCAGTAACAGTGTCTAGCTTCGCCGAGGCCATATATATAATTATTGTGTCCCACTTGTCAGTAGGTTCCCCTAGTGAATTTAATGCGCTCAGTTTTTTAGATAAAGTATCTATCAGATCTCGAATAGCAAAATCGGTTGCCTTGGGTATCGGTTCTATGGCGAATAAACATTTGATGTGTTCATTGATTAGCAACCTTTTGTTATTATATCGCTCGCACAATAAGTTCCAGGCTACTATATAATTATCCAACGACATATGTACTGAATTAATTACAGAGGAAGCCGCGCCCTCTAAATAAGATTTAAGGTAATGGAATTTTCCTATGTCATCTATATCATCATTGTCGTGAATTAACGAAATATACATATCTCTAAAAGCAAGCCAGTTATTTGATTCGCCATTGAATGGCGGGATTTTTAAGGCTGGTAACTTTAAATTGCAAGAACCTTTAAAGCTTGTGTTAGCTATCTTATTAGTGTTTTGAAAATACTCTAATAATGATTGAGCCTGTGCGACTAAGTTAATACAGATATTTTCGGTAGTTTCGCGTTCTTGCATTTGTTTACTTATATCTTCGTCCAACATTTCAATGTGTGATTGAATGTCCTCAAAGTTGGATGCAAGATCCCGTATTTTATTCAGCCTGATAGTAAGCTCATTTATTTTTAAAGTGCTACTTTCTTTTAGATCTAAGAATGGTGCTAATTGCTCTTCAAACAAAGTTAATCTTGCCCTAATATTACCCCTTTGTTTAATTAGTTCCTTTAATTCACTCATTTTAACTAGAAAATAAAGTATAATTAACTATTGAAACTGTGTAACTATTAACAAATAAATAATTTTTTTTGGTATTAACTTAACGGTAGATCAAACAATGAACAAACAATGAATACCTTACGGTTACTTCCACTGATAAGAAACCGGTTTGCGGCCGACGAGACGCTGATGCGCAGCGTAACACAATAAGATGCACGGTTGCCTTTTATCACTCTCACTAGCACACTCTTGGAACACCTGAAATGGTCGGCAAATATGATTTGTAATTGTGTTTAAATATATTTTATTTTGTACTGGTGGGTATTTATATCGTTCACGAATGTTCTGGAATGTTGTGAAATCTTATCGTAATCACATCTATCGTGATCGAAGAGTTAATAATTTGTATTCACAAACAAAAACAGAAAGGATTGAAATAATATAAGGAATAAACGCACTTCCCTCGGATAGAATGGCTGCAGCTGCTGGTTGGCTGGCGAATTCCTACAGGACAGTCCGTTTTCCGGTGATTTAAATGTTTCTTCTCGTCAAAATCACGTCGGGGTCACCAATTGTTTGCGCCGATAATGTTGAAATGAGACGATTTGTACTTTTTGATAATTTAATGTATATTATGATACAAGTATAGGTATAATGTAGTTGTCGTACGCACGTCTCATAGCGCAATGGCGTCGCCCCTCTCCAACACCCGCGTCGCTTCGTCATGGCGGCGCGCGGGGAGCGTAGCTACTTAACAGGTAGTACTTTGTTCATTTAGTGCTGATGCTATCAAAACTTAGGATATGTATCTTATCGCGCGTGTGCCACTAGTTATCTGAGATTAAGGCTATTTAGCTAAGCATAGCAGCCGATTTTCGAGTGCGTTTGCCAGTACAGGGGGCCTAGCCAAGTTGCTTATCTACAATCACTAACACAAATAGAAAACGGAAAAATGTATGGAGATGACATATCTGAACGCTATATCACGTGATAAATCACGTGATAATGAGATAGTGATTGTAGATAAGCAACTTGGCTAAGCCCCCAAGACTTGTACGTTTTCAGGTATAACAAGACGTATTGTATTGGACAATCTTATATAGAAATGTTGGAACGTTATATTCCTGTTATGAGTTCTAGTAACAAGGACATTATAACAAGCGAATATTTTTAAAAACAAGAAATATGTTTTAAGATGTTTAATTTTATAAAAACCAAATACTTGTTTGGAGGAAATGAGTCTACACAAACACTTGCTGCTATCTCAAGCCTTTTTATATCTATTTTTCTCGTGCCTGACACTTTATAGGTTGCATTGTAACTATAACATTTATCTAAGCGTTCAAGGGCAAGACAATTTTTATTTTTTATACTTTGCATAATTGGGGTGTAAGGAGTGTGGAGTAACATCTTAAGACTTGAGACACCCAAGCCAACCTCACCTGCACGTGGTGCACCCTGCTGAATAACGAACGAGGCAATGGCGAAAGCGGGGTGGTAGGGTTTTACAGTCTGACTGGGTCGCAACCACCGTGTGTATGGCGAAAAAGCCCGCATAGTGACTCGCTTCTGCGGGTCGCGTTTCGGGATCAGCCTGTGCATATCCAGTACCAGGTGACTTTCGTCATTATGGCCGGCATGACAGTGGCGACCAGCGATGGATAATTTGTCTCTCGGTGGTTGCCGATGTTTTTGGATTGTACTATGCTTAACATCAGGCATAGTGCAGTAACTATGTCGTGCTTCTATAAAAAATATATATAAATTTTTTATTTATTGTTTATGTGTTTTATTAAACAATAGACACTTTGGATGAGAATAGCTTAATTCTTAGGCACTTAAGCTTTTCAGATGCCCGTGTGATATCGTAACTAACTCTAACGTCAGACTAGCGGTCAGACTAGCGACGCTTAGTATAGCGGCCTGTGCACATGTAATATTGACATTTTGTAGTGCGTCATCATATGAATGGTAATCAATAAATTGTACACATTTTTTATAACTATTGTTCGGAATGCCAATAACACGTCTGTTGAAATTGAAATTCAAAACAAGAAATAACTGTGTTTGAATGAAATTTTAAATTAATTATAGTCTGATTTATATCAATTTAATGATTTGTTAATTGAATTTATTAAAATTAGTCTCATTTTCACATCTATTGGCATTGCGAGCAGTAATTATTATACAGTTCATTAATTAATCAAGTGTATGATGTGCTACACAAGCTTAACACTAAATATGTATATAACATGTACACAGGCCACTATTCCACGCGTCGCTAGTCTGACATAAGCGCAATACGTCACGAGCATTTCGGTGACGCTTCACTAGTATGTCGAGGTCAACGGTAACGCGAACCCATAAGTTTTTCCCATACCAAATACTGTTCTCACCTTTGGGCTGGAGCGCCTCAATATCAACTGCTTCCGTTTGACCGCATCCAGCGTAGAGCAGCTCGAATCGTTGGCGACTAGGTATTATCCGATCGGCTTGACTCATTGCAACTGCGTCGGGACATCGCGTCTCTTTTCGTTCTATATCTCATTTACCACGGAGAGTGTTCAGAGGAGTTGTTTGGACTTTTACCTGCCGCTACATTCCACCATCGTACTACCCGCCTGAAACTTAAATTTCATCCACACCACCTCGATGAGTGGAGGTCTTCCACGGTGAGGTTTTCAAGGTCGTTTCTCCTTCGTATTGTGACTCTGTGGAATCGACTCTTAGCAGCGGTGTTTCCAAGTAACTATGAATTGCAAACTTTCAAAGGCTTTTTTAAAGGCCGGCAATGCACTTGTCACTCTCCCGGTGTTGCAAGTGTCTATGGACGGCGGTGATCACCTACCATAGGTTGACCTGTCTGCTCGTTTGCCCCCTAAAATATATATATATATATATATATATATAAAAAAAACAAATCGCACAACGCGTGTAAAGTTTTCACTTCAATAATATTATTACTTCAATTTAAAGTACAGGCATATTTTGATTTCACATACATTTTAATTATTTATATTTAACAAGCTTTTGTCCGTGACTTTGCTGGTATTAATTTAGATTTGATTCGTCTCTTGAGAAAAGAACGTATAGCGGCTGAGAAGTTAAGAAATGAAAGCGAAACAAATTTACTTTCGCATTTATAATCTTAGTAGGGATTAAATAATTGTCTGCATAGAGATAGATGGATTTACAAATTGAAAATAATCGATGCAGTCATAAGTAATTCCGACAGAAGTAAAAATTCAATACAACAGAATAACTGTCTTCTGTTTTGAATTTTTTAGTTATATTTGAATTATTTAAATTTCATTATTTGTAATTATTATCATTAGTTTGGCTTTCATATCTATTGGTACTCGGAACAATAATTTATATACATTTTTGTACAGTTTATTAACTAAAGAAACGTATGATGAGCTATAAAAGCTCAATACAAAAGATCAATATTACATATACACAAGCTGTTTTACTACATATCGCTAGTCTGTGGCCGGTTATGCTTACTACCATGCCATGACGTGAAATTATAAATTTATCTCCTATCAAAAATACCGTTTAATGCGCCTAACTTTTATGTGTGGTTGAAGTTTTCACTTCAAAGAGAAAATACAAAGCAATACAAATTTTATAAATATCCCCATTCAATATATTCTTCAATTGAGCCCAGTAGTCGCCTTTTACACTCATCGTTCGCTTGTTGCTTGGATAATATTATCGCAGGTATATCTTGTAAATCATCAACAGCAAACAGTATAGGTGTAGCAATCAAAGCTATCATCAGACCATAATCAAGTTTTTCTATAAACACCCTTTCAAATTCTTCCCTTGGATACACAGCTTCTATATCCATATCGAAATATTTTAGAAATTTCTTTAACGTATTATGGTAAAGATCTTTTAAGTTATGCAGATGTATATTGCGCATTTCGCGGTCCGTTGTTGCATATATGTAGTACAAGAAATCCAGGACCGGAGACCCGTAATATATGATTTGGTAATCCACTGGAATCACTCTCAGAATTACACCATCCTGAAAACGATATTAATTTGTCATTAGTATTATGGTATACTAGCGGGCTCGGTGGATGTTATCCCGTCTTAATAATAAAAAAACCATGTCAGATTATATACCTAAACCTTTCTAATTAATTACTTTTTTTACTGGTAAAAACCTCTATAAATTCCGTTCCGTAGTTTTTGACCTTATCCCGAACAGACAAACAGACATGTCTCAGGACTTAGTATTGTAATATGTAGTGATAACGTAAGGTAGCTGATAAGGGCTCGGAAGTGGCATTGGATATATGTTCCTACATATATACTTAAATCCTTTCAATAGATCTGAATGAAGTGCAAGAAGTGACCACTAGCGCGAGGACGTGAGACATTGTGGATTACATCCTAAAAGTGTCTATAAAATATAATAATGAAATAGCCATAAATGCTATTATCTCAACGAATTTGGGTTATTAATTTAAAAAAAAAACTAACAATTAGCTGATATAAATAAAAATAATATCTCGTTTTCGTCACTTCAGTATTTATTTATTTATTTAAGGTCCACAAAACTGAGCTCAGTGAACATGAATGGACACGAACTCTACTAAAGGTGAACACGACACGTATAAATTAACAAGCCAATTATATGTTATTAAAAATGAAATTAAATTAAATTAAGCATTTAGATAAATTATTTTTCTAGTTGAGGCCAAAGAAACATTAAAAAATATATCAAATTTGAAACGTAAACTATTACAAAATGAAAGCATACGATATAAAGGGCAATGTTGACCAACATTAGATTTTGCTAAAGGGAGATGAAATGTTTGCGGGTTCAATAAACGACTTCCTATACGTGGGACAATCAGGGGTATTCTTTGAAGAAAATCTGAACATTCTAGGAAGCCATGTATCAATTTGAATATTGTATTAGAGTTAAAATAATATCAGAAAGAAGGAGTCGTTCACAAAGCGTGACGTCAATTAAAAGATATATCGATTTTTAATACACTATACAATCCCATGATTTTGTTAATTACTGTGTTTATAATGGAAATTCACCCAGACGTAGTCGCGGGCACAGCTAGTGAATAATAAAAAGTGCAAGAAGTTTTATTGAGGAAAATAACCTTTTACTCTTTCTTATATGCAATTTAGACGCCATTGACAATCAATCAAATAAACCAGAGATTGAAATAGCTTCTGACATCAACAACAACATTTTTAAAAATTCAGATGTCATTGGATTTAAAATAACTTAACAATTTTTTTATATTAAGGCAAACGAATAGACGGGTCACATCATCGAGAACAGTGGTACTCAACATTGTTTTAAATGGGCCACAAACACGTTTCAATTATGTTGCGGGCCGTAAACTGCCAATATTTAGGTTTTAAATTAAAAAAACGTAATTACATATTAACAACATATAAATATAGTGAAAAATGGTTGTTCAATAAAACAAGCTTGGTATAACCCTTGTATCATAAGAAACGCATTGCGGTCGCGTTATAGGGATCTATTTAATTTACTCAACGTGCTCAGAATTTTTCTGATGGGCACGAAATTTAAAATAATTGAAAATAGAGTATAATCCGGCCAACTACAAAGACCCCAGTGGCCACAAGTTCAGTATAGGTGTTCTAGTCTCTAGACAATTTTTATTATGGCTTTTTACGATACGATAATTACGATAAAGTTGATTAATATTTATATAATTTGTAAAAAGCATACTTACAACAATTTTCACCAAAATGTTGCTCGACCTATAGTCCCCATGGCATAAACAACGAATAGTATTTTCATCCTCTATATGCATGACATATCTTCTTGTGAAGTCTTTTAAAAAATTTGCCAATTTCATTTTTATGTCCTTACTCATAAAATTCATCGCTTTGTCAGTCAAGCTGGCAATAAAACTATCCCATCCTTCATTGAACTGGAAAGGGTAACGGATATTTTTTATATTCTTGTCAAAATACGCCGGTCTTTTGTGTTTAAGTACGAAAGACATCGCATGGAATTTGGCAAGTTCGATCAGAGCCAACTTAACGAAATCTAAAGACAACGTTTCTGTTCTGTGAGGTGTCAGAAAGCCTTGTTTTCTCATATTTTCCATCGCTATTACACCTTGGCTACAACCATAGTAATAGTTTACCGTACAAAATCTTTCACTTGACGGCACATTAAACTTCTCTTGTAGACTTGCATATATATGAAATAGCTCTTTGTATACATATAACTCACTGGAGTATGCTTGTGAAACGTCAATGAATGTAATCCGGTGGTCAGGATTAAGAATTTTCATAAACACATTAGTTTGATTATCACTTTCAACTGTTTTACCTCTAATATCCACTTCGCAATGTGCTCCCAAAAAACTATCACCCTTATCAATGATGATTCGTTTATGTACTGTATAAGTCACATATCCTTTATTTTTGATTATATAATTAATTGCTTTCTGAATAGCGTTATGTATGTACTCATTTGGTGAATTGTCAACACTCATAGTTACTATCTATGATGCTTCAATTATGGAAGTTTCAATACGATTGTTATTTCTAAATGGAACTGTTGACAAATATGCGTAAATTGTGTTGAAACTGATTTATATAATTGGTTTATCTCATTATTAACACTTTGGCCGCAACGTTGGTCATATATGAGTGGCAACGATTTCTTTTATGACACCACAACAAGGCGCAGATCATTTTACAATTGTAAAAATTAATCCGTAGCGTCCTAAAAAAACATCTGATTACGACGAGGCAGTCAAACTGTTAAAGATCATTTATGTATGGCCTATAAAATTATCGCAATAAATGTTAAAGGTTAAATTGTACTAATAAATATCCAAATATTTAAAATACACTGATATAAGTCATTGAACTGCGAGACATTTTATTCCGAGATAGTAGTAGTACTACATTGGATTATGTCTTTGTATGTTTTGAAATAAAATCTGATCATTTCAAGCTCTGTTATAATTTGATTCTTTGTAATAGCTATGATAAGAACACACCGTGTTATAAGAATATATTCTTGCGTAGTCTGATGCAGCAGATATCTCATATCGGATGATTAAATCATGGAAAATACTTATTCTATTTGTGAAGACAGGTTTTTGTTGAAGTAGGTTGAACCACGTCTTATCATGGTTCGTAACGCCATCATGAATGCACCGCTTCCACCTGTTTCTGTTCTGAGCGAGCTCCTGCCAGTTTTCACAGTCAATCCCAAAAGAGGACATCGCTTGGCACAATCTTTAAAACATAGCAATGACCTCCCAACCTTCCTTTTTGCGTACGCTATAGCACCTAGTAAGATACGCCTTGGCATATGGGATGCATCCATGCTATATATATGTTCTAACCAGCGAAGACGCTTCTGTTTCAGCACAGCAGCTATGCTGGGCAGTTGAGCAATTTCTAAAACTTTTAACAGTTTTTTAACAGTTACTTCCAACCATTCATTCTATTGTGCTACTGTTTATACTCTGGATGAGTGTGATAGATTTTTTTTATTGATAAACTCTACTAAATTCTCGTTTAGTTATTCTTTACAAGGCTGAGCAGACTATTAAATTGAATGCATATGTAACTTTTCAGGTCAGAATGGATTGATACCCTTTTTATTTCACGTCAAAATAATATTGGACTCAACAGCGAAATTATGACAAAAAAATTAAAATGCTATTTTAAATTAAAGACTATTTATTATCCTTTGTTTTTTTTTTTCTCGAACTGAAAACGTTGTTGACCTGGAGAGGTCTTTACAGTTTCACCGAACTATTGAGGCGAGCGCTGAAGGCACTCAGCCGATTTGGGATGCTTGGGCGACTAACTCAAGGGTGCACGGCACACCTCGGCTTGGGCTGTCGCCTGTTTTGTGCAAAAATCGCGACCTATCTGAGCTAACCTTTTTTTTTTTCAAGTGGGGATAATCCTACATCGGATACGCATCTAGCTGTCTTTGGAGACTGGGGCAACAGCTGGAGGGTGATGCCGTGACTCCTACCGGCTAAAAACCCCACCGGCCGCACAGTGCAAAGGTGTGAACCAGGGTTTGGATTGCGCGAGCATTCTCCGCACCCTGGTCACGCGCTCAGGTCGCATGCAAGATGGTGAGCGGGCGTCCTCCGTCCCGAGGGTGTTGTCACACCCCCGTGCTTCCTCAAGAAGCAGCGGCCGTGGCCCGTGCTTCTGGCCACGGATTCCAATTTTGACAGAGAGCACCCCCACCCTCTGTCGGGAAATTACTCCATAGCTGTGATGACCAGTAACTCACAGCAACTGCACGATGGCACAATTTAGCGGTGCCATAACATGCAACAGATAAGTTTGCGGCAGCGAACGCGGCTCGTATGACCGTCGCGGCACACAACCGGATACTACGGAGGCCTACGATCGGAGGCAACCCTCCTACCTCCACGTCTTGCCCTACCACGTCGCGTTGCGGTGGCTGAAGGCTCCCGCTCTCTAATCCTCTCAGTATCCTCTTTTTGACGAAGAACACTTTCACAAAACTTCGAGATGGCCGTCTACGACATTTTGTCCCTAAGCATGGCGCGAACTACAGACGGCAGGGACAAGTCAGCTCCTACCGCGGCGACTAACTCTACACGCTGATCTTCCCAAGCAGAACATTCCTGTAGAGTGTGCAGGGCTGTGGCAACGTCGCAAGAGTTGTAGTTGTGACACCTAATCGTAAGTTCGCGCCTCGCAATCCGACATAGATAGTCGCCGAAGCATCAGTGGCCTGTTAGTATCTGGGTCATGTGAAATGTGAGTGAACCGTGTGGTCTGTTCACCCATTCCCTGAGCTTTGGACGAATCGCATCTACGGTTGAACACCCGGCCCTGGGTGTCTCCAGGTTCTCTGATCACTTCAACAGCACTTCCTCCTGCAGGAGCGCTTTCTGCACCTCTACCTCTCTCTCTCTCTCTATAATCACATGATATAGCGTTCAGATATGTCATCTCCATACATTTTTCCGTTTTCTATTTGTGTTAATGATTGTAGATAAGCAACTTGGCTAGGCCCTCAGTTCCCTAACCGCGGCTCGTAGAATGGGTAGTCTAATCGAAGATGCAATCGCATAAGTGCAAGTTATTTAATAACATTTTCAATTTCGATTAAAATTTCGGAGTTGTGCTACACTGTGTCGTTAATTTTAATACAAAGGTCGAGCCAGTCATAAGGACTGCTAACAGAAATGAAAACACAAAACGATTAAATAATTGTGTCTTCATTTTAATTTTCATATTCATTATGTGTTAATGACAAAAAAACAAAACAATCCAAAATTTCAGAACTCGTCTATTGAAATTATTAACTTTAGTGGGGTTTTCATATCTATTGGCACTTAGAGTAATACATATTTATAAAGTCTAATTATTACATGCACATCCTTATACTACGTGTTATTAGACTGACGCAAGTCGTGCAAGCGCAATACACCCTGTCTCGCTGACACAGCATGTCATGACGCGAAATTACGAATTTGTCTTCTGCCAAAAATACTGCTGAACACGCCTAAAGAAGTTTTCATTTCAAAAACGTAAACAATTTTGACAGCTTGTTTATCTGCGTTAAGCGATTTCGTATGTAAAATTTATTTGGTGGAGGAAAAAACCAAAAAACATAAGCTTTATTTCCAGTACACAAATATTATATTTGTTATATTAATGCATATTTATATAAAAATAACCTTTCTATTTTTAAGAAGGTTATCTGTAACTTTACGCTGTTTGAGATTATAGTAGGAGCGTAGACGGTTATGTTAATCATGTTTTTTTTTTTTACTTTATAAGTCTGAGAATACTCTTGTACAAGCTTGATAACAACTTGAAGGTAGTAAGTACAGCCACTAATTGTGCTTTGATATCGTAAGATCTGTCTGACATTAAGAATCTCATGTGAGTTAATGCCCTTTCCTTCCCACTTCCCACTCCCCGGCGCATACCTAAGACGCCAAACTATAGTTATTGGACGCTGATAGCGAGAAAATCATACATTTATGAAACTGCAAGGTACGTCTTGTTGTTCGTACTTTCACCGATGTTGATTGATAATATATCTTGGTCTATATATCCCAGTAGTTCTTTATATTGAAGAAACAATGTTTACATACATGTCAGATGACAGCAATTTGCCTCACCATTCGTCTACTGTGAGACAAGGCTGTTTATAATCTGCTAATAAATAATAAAACACGATAGCAAACTTACACATAAATAAATAAATGATAAAAGAAGTAAATAAACGATAACAAATGTATTTAGCAAAAATAATATTTATATGACTAAGGTTTTCCAAACAAAATTTTGCGATACTGTATCTAGATAATATAAAGTGCTTATCTTATCTTTAATTATCAATTAGTTGTACCCACGACTTCGTCCGCTTGGAACATTATGTAAAAACAGTAATTAATAAAGTGATCTGAATGTATTAAGTCCATTGCCTTATCTACTTTTCTCTCGTACTTAAGTCGCATCGTAATTAAAATTACAATAAATTTTGATAGAGTGGACCGAATTTATCGAAACAATGACTAAGTTATTCTTAAAGATATGCTTTATGATTTTCTTGATATTATTGAGAATTTCAGCAGTGATACGTGTACATACAAACAAACAGACAGACAGAATGTATAATATTATTCATTCCTAGATCTGCAACGAATTTTTTCACGAACATCAAAAAACGTACAGATACGATAGAGTTACATTCTTAACATATGTATAAATTATATTCTTATTCTCTTATTTTATATAAATACAAAAACAAACGACATGAAACCAAATCGCGTAGGTCTGTCTGTGTGTTCGTTCTTAGTTCTTCTGAAACAACCAAAAGATTTAGTGTAGATGAAAAAGACTACGTTTCGCCATCATTTATTTTCTCTCCTTTACTCTAATCACAATAATACTTAAACTATTTCTTTCGCGCTATTCGTATTCCGTATTTATTCTTTCACTCGTATCGCGCTATTCTATTGTCATTTCATTCACTCGCACGTTCCATTACCTTTTCCCATCCTACATTCAATATTTTTAACATGACTTACGTTTCACACCTTACATTAGATACAGTTCTCATTAGTAGTATTTAGAGCATGTCTACAGAAATATTTATGTGTATATTACACGCATATATTAAAAATAAAAACGGAGAAAGTCGACGTATTCTTTATCAAGGTATAAAAAAAAATTACATTGTAGGTAAAATCTTATGAGAAACGATGATCGCTTATTGATTAACTGGACACCGCGTCGATAGACGTGGAATAAAATCCTCGCATTTGCTGGAGTTAAAAAAAATAACGTGATGAGGCCATTGCATGGTAGAGCTTCTTCTAAGTCCGCCTGGCTAGCTGGCATGTTGGTATCATCTGGCGGTTTGATTTGAGAGCCAGTCCCACTTTAGATTTATAGAGGTAAATATATCATGAATTAAAGTGTGTTGTAGGTTAACATATAAGGACCGCAATCGATTACACGTGTTTCGCTCCTTCACGGAGTATCTACATGACATGAAATCTGTTTTATATCATAGGAGGCAATTGAAATGGTGGATCACCTGACGTTAAGTAATCACCACCGTACATAGATAAGAGTATCACCAAGGGAGCCGCAAGTGCATCATTGCCAGCCAGTGTTGGTTGGGTAGCGGAAGGAGGGAAGGGAGAATGCGGGAGCTGAGCCTCTGACACTCTCACTGACCGAACGAAACGCAACAATGCAAGCACTGTTACTTCACGTCGGTTTTCTGTGGGTGGGTAGTACTACCTCGGGTGAATCGACCCATTAATGCCATTATATCTTCAGCGTGACTCTACCACCTAACGAAATTTTTGATGTAAAACATATATAGGCGCGGGTAAACCTGATTTTTGCTGTGGCGACGGCGCGACGATGGTATGCGCTAGCGACTGTGCGTAATTTCTCTTGGCGCACTGAGCTTGCATACTTATAATAGTATAATTTGGGAATTTGAGATTCATTCGATTCGAACAATTTCGATGTTTCACATCTGCCAGGCGTCCCGTGACGGCCATTTTTTTTCATTGATATATTCTCCAACTTTAATCAGCCCGTAAATGGACACGTTTAAAAAAAACTTTAATACTAACGAATAATCCCGTTAGCAGCGTATGTGTCATCGTATCAACTGTATGCCCTTTAAGCTATTTGGGTCCAAACGTGGGTAAGCAAAACTTCGCAAAATTCCTGTCATAATTTGAAACTCTTAAATAACTATCGGCATAGACGTACGTTATACCGTCCTGATAAAAAACCTGAGAAATTATACATCTAAACCTTCCTAATGAAACACTTTCTGTATTTTTTTTATTTATTGAAGCACGACAAAGTGACTGCACTATACCTGATGGTAAGCATAGTACAATCCAAAAACAGTGACGACCACCGAGAGACAGATCATCCATCGTCGGTCGCCGCTGTCATGTC
Source organism: Antheraea mylitta (assembly GCA_014332785.1). Lineage (NCBI taxonomy): Eukaryota > Metazoa > Arthropoda > Insecta > Lepidoptera > Saturniidae > Antheraea > Antheraea mylitta. The sequence continues at coordinate 13,630,109 of JACEII010000001.1, forward strand.
GGCCATAGTGACGAAAGTCACCTGGTACTGGATATGCACAGGCTGATCCCGAAACGCGACACGCAAAAGCGAGTCACTATGACGGGCTTTTTCGTATGTACATGGTGGTTGCGACCCAGTCGGGCTGTTAAACCCTACCATCCCGCTATCGCCATTGCCTCGTTCGTTGATCAGCAGGGTGCACACGTGCAGGTGAGGTTGGCTTGGGTGTCTCAAGTCTTAAGATGTTACTCGACACCCCTTACACCCCAAAATTGTTGTATTTATTGTACAAAACAAATTTATTGTATTGGCGAAAACCGTATGAAAATCCGTTCAGTAGTTTTTGAGCTTACCGTGAACAGACAGATAGACGTTGCAAGGGAACTTCCTCTTATAATACGTAGTGATAATTAAAATAACAATACTGTTCCTATATTCTCATGTCTATTAGATCACACTTCGTGTAAAACATGATATAATTCTGTAGTAAGAAGCCCAAAGAAATTTTGATACCGGATCCATCTGAGACTAGCTACGCTACTGTTTCTTACCTGTATCCAATTAAAATATAAAGTCTTAATCACTTCTGTGGCTTCTCGATCGAATAAGCTGGGTGTGTATTATATTTTATCCAACGTATATATCCTTTATCGTCTAAAACGTTCTGTAAATCTGAGTAAAAATTGTGTAAGAGTGTTCGTTATTTACTAAGTTGACTTTTTTGTCTTGGGAATCATTTGAATTGTTAGAAAATAGCCTATAAAATTTACTAAAAAAAACTTGATGCCGTTTAATAGTATTTATTTTTCTTCTAACATAACCCCTTTGGATGGAGACATTATAATGTCTCACAGATCACATCGGTGGTAATAAATTACCTACTAATGAATAAGTTGTAATTCTCCATCCCAAAAGACGGAAAATTAATAATATTTGTTAAGTAATTCAATAAAACAGTCAAAATTAATTCTAAAATGTGAAAAACCCCGTGTTGGAATAGTAATCGTCATTTCGGCACGGTTAAACAGCATCGAGATTTTTATATTAATGTTTTTATGTTGCAAACTTACGCTTTAAAGTACATCCAAGTCATAAAAGCCAACATGGTAAATAAACGTAGTGTTTTTTTTTTCTCGAACTGACTACGCTATTGGCCTAGCAAGGTCTTAACAGCTTCACCGGACTACGAACCACGTAGTGTACACTCATCCATTTTGCGTACGGGCCGTTTTTTTCAGCCATGAGTTATTGTTAAATTTGGTAGCCGTACACAATGAATACAACACTGTTCATTAGAGTACAACACAGTTTGGTAATCACAATGCAATTCTTCATTTACTTACGGTTCTTACAAAACTTTTTGATCGTTCTGAATGTAGTACAATACAAATTTAGATACATAAATACATACTATACTATGTGACCTTAAAACAATTTAAAGATAAATGTGAATTTTAAGATTCCTATAACAATATGTCAACTTTGATTTGTATTAAACTCTTAAATATATACAGAAATAACCGTTATAGCCAGAGTGGCAAAAAATATTGACAGACATTATCTACTTTTCTCTCGTACGTAAGTCACGGCGTCATTCAAATTATATTTACTTTTGCTAGAGTAGACCGATTTCAATGAAACAAAGATTAAATTTTACTCGAGGTTATGCTTTATGATTTCCGTGAGTTTTTATTGTGAATACAGTACTTTAGCAGTGGTGTGTGTTCATACAAACATACAGACAAGCATTTCTAAAATGATTGAAATGTATTATATTACTTATTTCTAGACACATATAATGTTCTTATTATATGTATAGATGGGGAAGTTAAATATTTTCAATAAACTTAAAAAAATGATATATGATGAAATTTTTATATGATCATCAATTATTAAATCTCCGAGTATGTACAAATAGGCTTCTTGTCCTCACCTCGACCGGAGCTCAAAGTACTCCTGGATTAATCTATTAGCTTGTTGGTAAAGGTTTCCATGAAAAATATTTTCCTATTACCAGTCCTCGGAAAACATGTTTTCCATTGAAGCCTTTGTTGGTCTAAATGCGATGGATTATGAGATCAACACAGCATATAAACTGATACAGAAGGTCAGCTTATTCCATACGAAAAATGTTTACAAAAAATTGGTCGTCGGTGACTATACAAATTTATTGTATTCTATTTGCTATTGTTGTTGTAGGTATTTCTAAAATGTGCTATTAACGTAGTACAATATTCTGATGTCTAACATAAGATTTAGCTAGTGTCTCCAGTGTAAGTGCTCACGAATTGTGGAGCATTTGTTAGAGCACGCTTGATGAATCCTGCAGACATTTTATAGTACTCACTTGGCTTAACCTTATCTTTGTAAATTTTTAACTCATCTGATTAACGCGTCGTGACAATCTATATAATACTTTAGAAACCGCTCTATTTACCAATGAAAATCTCGTCAAAATTTAGTCAGTGGTTTGGGAGATATTATTCTGTAAATACAACCAATTCCGTGAGTGAGTGAGTGAGTGAGTGAGTGAGTGAGTGAGTGCGTACTCTGCACGCGTTTCTTTCTTGTGACTTAAGCTGAAAAGCATAATTAATGTTTTGGAACTCCCGAATTCTAATTAGAAATGTTTTCTTAGTATAGAAAGTGCCGAACCGTGACAGCGGGAACGATACGAAATTAATTTGCTGAAATAACAGAACATAATATGATCCGATGTTCTCGATTATAAATATTTTATAAGAAAATATTTATTTAGTCCCATCTGACTTGAAGCGGTAGGTAATTAAAATTCGTAAATAACCGTAAAATTATAATGAGTTATTGATTATTTATTGCTACAATTACAACTGGCAAAATTCTTAGAACTTATTATCGGGTAATATGGAAAAATGATAATGTGATGAATGCAATTCACTTGGTAGGAAAATATTTGCTTTATTGAAGTGAATTGAAAAGATTCGCGTAATATCTTTGCACTACTTCCTAATCTTGTTATACTATTAATATTGCTTATTCGATGTGTTTTACTCATGTCGATCTCCTTCATTTAAGAACTTTGTAACAGAAGAACAAAAACGTTCATCAAAATCAGTCGATCCGTTATCGAAATGATCAAATATGCCTTTCCTTACAAAATACATGAGAATATGAATTTTAGTCATAATTTTTTTCTGTTTTAATAATTATTCTGATATTCGGAACGGAGATTTTTTTTTTTCGAAATAACTACGTAATTGACCTAGCAACAGCTTCACCGGGCTATACATCGGAACGGATACAATTCTAACAAATCAAAGACGGTGCAACTAGACCGACTCTGTTTTCAGTATATGTAAAATATATAGGCTAGCGGGTCCGGTGAACGTTGTCCTATCTTGATAATTAAAAAAAATACTTAAAGTCAATTGTAGTGCCACATACCGGGTCCAATTGTGAATCTAAACCATTCTTAAATCCACATGAATACAGAAAAAATTTCATCCAAATCTATCCAATTGTTTAGGAGGAATTCAGTTACATACACTCGGACAGAAGAATTACATCTATAAAAACTAGTGGGGCCGGAGGACTTTGTCCCACCCTGATATTAAAATATTTGTATTGACAAAATATATACATAAACCTTCCTCGTAAATCACTTTATGTACTGGTGAAAACTGGATTAAAATCCGTTTAGTAATTTTTGAGCTTATTATGAACAGACAGCCAGAAAGACAGACGTGGCATTAGGACTTTGTTTTGTAATATGTATTGATATAATTTAATTTCAATATTCTAAGCATTTGAATTTATAAAATAACTAATAAGGGTTCATTTTGGTTACAGAGAAAATCATGCAAGTAAGGCACCGAAATCAAAAGAATTTAACATGAGCACAGAACTCCGACAGAGATGGAACGAGAAGGCGTCGAAAATGAAAATGAACAGGTTCAGAGTAAAGGTACTGACCACGCTGGTGATTTTAACATTACTGCCTTATAGTTCTGGATTGAACTTACCGAATGGTGATCCTGCCCCTGGAAGGTCACCCGGACCGCCTGTTTACGATGAAGCAACGACTGAAGTAGCGGAGACAACAAGTTTGGATTATGGTTTGGACGACGCTTGTGCTGTGGCAAGGATTCCAAGTGACAGTGAAGAAGTGGTAACCCTGAGTAATGATGACAGTGAAGTGAATTTGACGGTCAGTCATGCTGTGTTCAATACGGACGAACTTGTCAAAGGTGTAGTGTATGAAGGTATGTTAATTTAATTTGCAAAATTTCGTACGTAAATATGTTATACGCTGTCCATTTTTGTTTAAAGTGAAGCTGCTAGAATGCTAGAATATATTTTGAACAGCTCAAATATATAAAAATTCAGTGTCGTGATGTTTGTCCATGATGAACTCCGAAGCAACATGGAAGTTGGCATTTATGTATAACTTAGTCCAACTTGATAGATAGTATAATTTGTTTCGTTTAATTGCCCAAATATTTATTAATTACAAATTAAATTATTGTCAATGTTATTATTGTTATTAAATATATCATTCATCGGCCTAGAACAGATGGCGCTTTAAATTATTTTGTTAACAGAAAACTGTAAGGCCGATTATTACTGCATTTTCAATAACTGAGACACAGCAATGCGTGACGGTTCAACTAGTTGTTTTATAAACTTTGCGAAAAATTATTGTGGTTTTTGGTCTAATTTCCATGCAACTATTTAGTTTGTTCGCCGCTCGGATTTATTAAAACTTTAATCAGAACTAATATTTATTACTGACAACAAAACACATACAATTTTAACTTCAGGTTTTTTTTTTTTTGAAAAGAAAAAAATTGAGCGACTTCTTAATTGTTTTTTGATCTGCGCTTTGGAAAGCCTTTTGTAACATAATAAACGTTTTTTTTTTAGTCAGCTTAATATATATCCCATTTTTACTGATTCTCTGTCATATATGTTTGTCTGTGAACGATAAATAACTTACAAACTAGATTGAGTATTCGGAACAATCTCTATATGTCCTTGATCTGAAGTTTCTGGAACGATTTTAATTAAAGATCTATTTATATAGGCACTCGAGTATGCCTTTGAAGTGGAATATCACTTTATTGGTGACTAACGACAGAAACGTGATCACTTAATTATGTATCGAATGACAACGTTTTATATATATATATATATATATATATATATATATATATATTTCCCTCCCATCTAACCCCACACGATATCTCTCAAGATATGTATTTTGAGTATAAATACTAATAGTGTTATTATAAAAAATTAAATACGTATTGAATATTTGCTTTAAAAAAGGTTTAGGTACTTTCGTATTAAATACATTGCGCTCACCGAACGCTGCTGGGGCAAGTTTGCGATACCCTTTTTCGCAAGTCTAACCTAACCTAACCAAAACGAAATAAAAAAGCAAGAAGTGAACGTTCGGCGAGCGCGGTGCATTTTATACGAAAGTACACAAACAGCTTCACCGGACTACATCGAGCTCATCACCACTTACGGTCAGTTCGGCTATTTAGTACCGCGTACGGTTTACCGTTTAAACATATAATATGGCTTATTCTAAACGTTATTTGTTACCTAACAATAACTGTTCTGTTTTTGTATTGTTAAGTAGTACGTGTATTGATGTACGCACGAATTACGCGACCGGGGGACGCTGGAGGACGTCTATGACGTCATAGCATTGTATCATCTGGAATAAAATCCCCTGCTGATTTAATAGATTCTTAATATTATTTATATTGCTAAGGTTATAATAATAAAAAATGATACTGGCTGTTTACTGTGAGTATTTATTCAGTGAATAGATTTAGACCATAGAGAGAAAAAAATCAATTTTTATTGATAACACAAAAGCTCGTTAATAGTCACAAAACAAAAAAAAATACAAATATGGGCTGAGAAACAGAGGTAGGAGATGAGATGGAAGACTGCCCTTTTCATTTTTACACTATTTTCTAGATTTTGGTTTTCCAACTGACTAACACAGTTGGTTGGAGGGCTCTCGGTTGAGATGACAGCTAGCGTTAGGGTGCCAAAGTGACTAGAGCTCAGCTTAGTTCTTTCATGCACATTCGACGCTTTAAATGTAACTCTGTACATGCGAGCTAACTAACCACAGATGTATATCATAACACCAATAAATGCTTAACAACAAATTTTCAACTTTGATGCGATAGCTAATCTATAGCGTTCTGATATGTCATCTCCATACATTTTTCCGTTTTCTATTTGCGTTAGTGAATGTCGATAAGCAACTTGGTTAGGCCCCCAGGTCGTCTTAGAAAAAATCCTACCACCATGATATGCCGTAATTCGGTAAAGCTGTTGAGACATAGCTAGATCAATAGCGTAGTCATTTCGAAAAAAAACCATGCTATGATTTCATAACAATGTTTTCTGTACTTTCTTTTTTTTATACAATTTACCATATATTACTATTACAAAGATAGTCCTCTGCCACGTCTGTACGTCTGTTCGCAATGTAAACAAAAAGTATTTAACGGATTTTCGTGCGGTTTTCAGCAATAGACAGTGATTCATGGAGTACGTTTAGATATTAGGTTATTACCTATAACATTGTCGTTCTGCAGTACTGGCCATTTCAAATCAAAATAATTTTTGTTTAGCTAAGAATTCTAATTTCAAATTAATTTTATTTTAAAAACATGAAATTCTTTTTCCGAAAGTAGTCATTTGTTTATTGATTAGTTTTACATTTTCATCGCATTTCAATCTTTTTTGTCATCATGGATACGTTAAAAATTCGAGTAATTATGGAATATGAGTACCGTCGTGGCAGTAACGCGGCCCAAGCAGCACGCAACATCAACGACGTTTCGGAGCGAACACTACAAACCTACCCACCACTTGTTATTGGTTTTACTGGCTTTTGTTCTGGGAATTTCAACCTATTATATAATCTATCAAGTTTTTTATTATCAGGGAGAGATAACGTCCACAGGGCTAGTATTATGCACAAATGGTAGAGAAGTTGAAGAGTAATAAGTTAGCATGGTATGGACATGTTATGAAGAGAGATGAAAACCATGTAACTAGAAAAGTGTTGAGTATGATAATGAACTGATTTAAGAGTAGAGAAAAACCGAAAAAGATATGGATGGATTTTGTGATAAATGATATATTTATAAAAGGTGTGAATACTGAGATAACACTTGTGCCGACACTACTTAGGTGGAATAATGGTAAAAAGATGATATATATAATTTTTTTTGTAGGTGGTAGAGCCACAATGACGCTCTTACTGGCTTCAGCATGAATGGGTCGACTGAACCGCGGTAGTACCATCTGCTCACAGAATACCAACGTAAAGTAATAGTGCTTGCGTTGTTGCGTTTCGTTCGGTCAATGAGAGCGCCGGAGGCCCACCTCTCCTTACGTTCCCCGTCTACTCTTCCCTTCATCCCCCCCCCCCCCCCCCTAACACAGGCTGGCAACACACTTGGACGGTTGTGATCATTTAACATTAAGTGAACCACCTGTTTTCGTTTGCCTCTTATGATTTAAAAAAAAAATTGATAGTGATGGTGTTCGAATTCGGAAACACCAATTAAGTGACCGTTTTAGATCTTTCTGGTTGTGTTCTTTACTTTGAATATAAGATTCGACTCACTGCACAAACATTTACTGCTTAAAGTTAATTAAATTTACGTTCTGTCATTCCACTTGTTCGCCCCATAAATCTGTAATGATTTGATTTACCCACAGAGGGTTTTCTACCTGCAAGGAATCTTCAGCCTTAATAGCATCACAACAAGGCGTATTTTTTCTCGGTGCGCCGTATTTATTAATTAATTTTACTTTAGAACTATGCTCGTTACGTCCGGCTGTTGTTGGACTGTGAATGATTTTGCGGAAAATATTTGAGAATTTATTGTAACTTCGACAGGAGCTGCCATATATGGCGCGAAATTTTGCTCATATCGGCAATCATTCAGTAAGCTACAACGAGCATTCCTATTTGTACTATTATGAAATATTTTTTTTACAGTTTTCTAAATCTTTAAAACTATGGGATTCATATTCCTACTTTTTAAATTATTTGAAATCAAAGTTATCCCATTTTTCTTTGAAAGCTTCTACCCATTTTCACCTACCAAAAATCGATCAACTCGGCTAAATAAGATATCAAATTAGAAATTAAACTATCTTGATAATCTCTTCCTAAGATGAGGTAAAAATATTTAAAAAATAAAACCAAAAAAAAACATTTGATAGAAATTCATCCGTTCGTTTTATTGATGCGCGCAAAACTGTAGGTCTCTCTCATTTTATTTACATACTAGCTGTAACCGCGACTCCGTCCGCGTGAAACTTAATGTAACTTAAAAAACAGTGACTAAGAAACTCATCTGAATGTATAAGTACATTTACTTACCTCACTTTAGTAGGTGTTAGAGCCACGCTGAAGCTAGTAGTGGTTTCACTATGAATGGGTCGGCTCGCTCGGGGTAGTACCACCGTCTCCTTGAAAACCGATGTGAAGTAACAGTGCTTGCATTGTTGCGTTTCGTTCGCTCAGTGAGAACGCCGGAAGCCCACCTCTCTTCACGTTCTCCTTCTCCTCTTCCCTTCCCATCCCCCGCTGAACCCCAACACAGGCTGGCAACGCACTTGCAACTCTCTTGGTGTTGAACAGCGGTGATTACTTAACATTAGATGATCCGCCTGTTCGTTCTGATGATATATGTTAGCAGGGTGTATATACAACATAATCGATGCAGTCAGGATGCCAATAAATACCAAGTAGTTACTTTAACTCTTTATTTGGCCAGAGTTACGCCTTACAGTACTTTTTACAATGGAATGCGTAGATAACACTGACATCTTGCCTTTTATAGGCCGAACTATATAATTTATAAGACGGACTATATAACTCAAACCAATTACCATTTACTTATAATTCTGCTATATGTTTTATGTAACACAAAGATAATAATTAATGAACAAATTAATATTATTTACGTACATCAATTCTATATAAAATCATTGTTATATCATTGTTATTTATGTATCTGAAATATGTGTGTAGAGCAGAGACATCTAGCCTTTTATAGGTCAAACTATTGAAGTCAAAGCAATTACTATTATTATCATAAAACTAATGTTGTGCAAGTAATAAATGAACAATATCAATTCCTATTGAAATGACTCATTGAAATCTATATAATTATAATAATTCTCATTTATGTATCTTTAATAAAATGGCATTAGTGTTAATGTGTCTCTCTTATATGTTGGCGCTTGGCGCTAGTATCAATGCGTATCTCTAATATGTAGCGCTAGTATCTCGAGTCTTGAATGACGAGCGGTACCGGAAGTAGGTAGCTAACATATAAAAAAAAACAACTTTTCTCTAGTACTTAAGTCGTCGTTAAAATTACAATCACTTTTGATACAGTGAATTGATTTTAATGTTACTTGAGAACATGCATTATGATTTTTTTGATTTTATGGTGAACGCATTACTTTAGCAGTGATGAGTATTCATACGAACAGATAAACAGTAATTTCTAAGAATAATTGAAATCTATTTTATTGTGAGGTTCTCTCGGACCTTCCTTATGCGTTCGCTAGCGTTGTGGAATGGGTTGCCCAGCACCGTTTTTCCTCAGGGCTATGATATGGTGCTCTTCAAGAAAGGACTGAAACGCGCTCTTCAAGGTCGGCAATACAACAGTGATGCGCTTGGTATTGCAGTTGTCCATTGGCGACGGTAACCATTTACCGCCAGATGGGCCGTCTGCCTGTATGCTGTCTTTTGGCATAAAAAAAAATTTTTTCCACCAAAATCTAAAAAGTAAAGACTCGTTAGATTTACAGTCTCATTATATGTATGGATAAAATAAAATGTAGTCTATCGAATGTATATATGCTTCTTTTAGTTAGAGTATTTATAGGCATTTTGTTCAACATTCCAACACCGTGAAGACAAAGGAGCTTGGACACAAAGCCTCATGCACGTTGCCACAATACATCCGGTATAATGGAACCGCATCTATTATGTCGGGAACATGTACCTGTTTCGCTAAACCAGTAGGTGTTTATGTAACAGATTATGTGGGTATAATATTCATCTGAAACATCGACAAAGTAAATGGTATAAGGATAATATTTGTATTAATTTATACAATTTTATCATTAACATAAAATTAAAAAAAAAGAAAGTTATGACGCATTGGTTATTTTGGTCTCGTAATATAATATATTATTTGCATGTACTACACATAGCAACACCAAGTGAGTTGCAAGTGAATTGCCAACCTGTGTTTGGGGGTGGGGGAAGGATGGGGAGGGAGGGTACATGGGTCTCCGGCTCTCTCACTGACCGAACGAAATGCAACAATGCAAGCATTGTTACTTCACATCGGTGTTTCTGTGAGTCGGGTGGTACTACCCCGGGCAAACCCACCCGTTTATTGTGGTATTGGAATAACATATTTTCCGAATGTATTTAATTTTATAATAATCGTTCATGTCATTTTGAGGTAAACCCAAACTTATAGACAGACAAACAGATATACTGTTTAAAATATAACGTACATGATAGGTTTTCTCCTTGTTTGAATTTTTAAATTTCTCGTAGATTAGCGATTGAACGCAGTTTCACCCGAAGTTAAGTTATAGTTTGGACCAAGATACTATATATAGTAACGCACTAAGCTTAGCGAGTGTAGCTGCTGGAAGACACCTTTACAGACAGAACTACATGTTTATTAATTTATATACATATTAAAAAAAAATTAAGAGTAATTTGAAAACTGTATCCTCCATCCTTTTACAAACTTCTGAAGACTTAGCTTCATCAAGCGCAGATCAAGGTCGTAATTAACTTGATTTTTTTTAACTGACCAATGCTATAGATCTGATGAATCATAACAGCTTCACGTCACTACTAAGGCGAGCGCTTGACTACAAGCTCAAGGATGCCAAATCGGTCGATCCTCGGTTTGGGTTTCTTGCGTTGGATACAAAATTACGAATCTATCTAAGCTTAACTATTAATATATATAAGAATTATTAAGAGCTGCATGTGTAGCAGTATGCGTACCTCACGAACACAGAACACAAACAGTGTTTTATATCTGTCAACTCGGCTAAGCTAAACTAAGCAAGTTCAAAAATAAGGAAAAAGAAAAAACCCTTCCATCATATCATAACATTGAACACGCCTATGTAATAGTTTTGGTATCAGGATGTGACGAGTGGTAGTCGACATGACGAAGTTTTTGGTTGTTTTGAGCGGGTGCATGAATTTATTTATTAAAATTGGCAACACTATCGCCTGACGTTGAAAGAAATCATCGTAGGCTATGATAAATCAGGGGAATGTTAGTTGTTGTACTATTATATGTGACAAAAATGTGGAATTGTGAAATTCTTGATATTTGAAATCTCCAACAAGTTGTGGCTAACCTAGAACTCCAACAGTGAGATTATACAGCCTAACATAATAATAAAGTTAAGTGTTTCAAACATCCCTGTTTGAAATATCAATGTTATGGCTCATAGGACACATAGCAATTCCATTGATCAATTCCAGTGTAAACTTTGCAAATGTTTGTACGGGAAAAATGGAAGCTTATCCCGATGAGAGTAAATCAACAAATATATAAACTGTTTACCCAATCGACGACGGTCGCAGTACTAGCGGAGGCTCAGGAGAGAAACTGTTCAAACACACTTAGAGCGGTCGAAATGGCGGATATGAAATATTGATATGTGGGTGAAAAATTTCTTCTTAAAAATACAGTAAAAAGAAAAACAGTTCTATAAAACTTTGATGTTATTACGCTCCTACATCATATTTTGACAAAACAAATGGCACAATAACGCACACATATGTATAGTAATATTGTAACGCTACAACTTAGAAAAAATGTGGAAGAAAGATGGCATATTCTTAATATCGGTAGCGAGAAAGAAATAGCTACATGTTGTATATATACGGGCGGATTTACGGGAATAAATAATAAATCTTGTTTGCTAGCTGGCCAAGTTTTAACAATACGCTGTCGAAGCGCTTATGACATATCTAAAGCTTTTTAGTTATAATATCATTGGGTATGTACGTAATACACCATGACTTGCACTGTGTTAACTCAGTGAGATGGCTGGTCTTCTTGCTGATTCTTCTCGATGACTGAGTTGTTTGTCCGAACCAGTAGTAGCTTTGACGTTCACAACACCTTCTCAGGGCCTAAATTGAATAAAGTATTTTTCATTTTTGTTATGTGGATGTTCCCCAAGCGGCACTCGTGGAGTCGCAGTTGTCCGGTATACTTCTCACTTCTACATATAAGTATTGTAGATATAAATAAATAAACTTTTGTAAACCCAAGAAACAAGAGCTTGTATAACTGCACGACTCAATTAGAAGCGAGAAAATACTTTACTGATCAGTTATATATCTGTCCAGCGTTCAACTAGTTCTGATGGCAATGGTGGACTATTGTTTTCCTGCAACTAAAGAATAAGTTACAGATTTTTGGGATCAAATTTCAACTTTGGGCATTTCAACAAGACAAACCAAAACAGCTGTCATAAAATTGAGGAACCTTTTCTCACCAAAGTAACTAACACTTTGCATAACATATAGCCACGTTCTAGGTGGTAGAGCTACGCTGTAACTATTATTGGTTTCAGCACACATGGGTCGGCTCGCTCGGGGTAGTACCACCCTCTCACAGAAAACCGACGTTAAGTAACAGTCCTTGCATTGTTGCGTTTTGTTCGGTTAGTGAGAGCGCCGGAGGCCCATCTCCTTTCCTCTCCCCTCTCCTCTTCTTTCCCCAACCTCTTTCCGCATTTCCCCCCAAAACACAGGCTGGCAACGCACTTGCGACTCCTCTGGTGTTGCTAGTGTCTATGGACGGCGATGATCGGTTAACATCAGGTGACCCGCCTATTGGTTTGCCTCCAATATGACATAAAAAAGGTATATAATGGTAGGGCTTTTTCTCGCGCCCGCCGGGCTAGCTACTATATGGAAATCGAAAATCACTTTCCAAGTATCTATAGAGAAAACCCATTTTTCCGAAATCTAAAAATGAAAAGCAATTACCTCCACTTTAGTTGTAGCGTGTTACACCATCTTACACCACAACGTTACTTAACATCAGGTAATTATATAGAAAAGTCACACGATAGCAGTGCTTTTTTTAAATTAAGTTATAGTTAACAATAGAAACAAAAGCCCACGTTACGCGCTATCCCCAGGCGAGCACTCATATAAGACTCATCCGCGCCCGACGTTGCTCAACTTCGGTGAACGAGCGACACTTGGTGTTTTCAACACTCTACCCGACACAGTGTCACAGACAAAATTATATCTCCAACCATTTGTTGTCACACAAAAAAAGTTGCGGATTAGAATTTCAAAGCCCTTCCATAAATCAAATCAAAATCAAAATACTCTTTACTCAGTTTAGGCCCTGAGAGGGAATAAGAAATTACAGTTCAAAATGTTGCGAAAATATAGTGCCAATATTAGAAATTAAATTCCTAAAAAGTATTTGTTTACCATTATGTTAAGAGGAATCAAGGAGTAAAGATATTTTTTTGTCATAATTTTATCTGTGTGTCTACTAGTATGCGATGATCTCTTCTGAGCTCCTTATTCATATCAACGTTATATATATTGGGTTTTATATGCATAGTATTAGCTCAATAAAAAACTGTCAGTGTATTAATTAAAGCAAAATATCACGAATTTTTTTTTCACATTTTATATTGCTTTTTTGAACAATATGTTCCTTTATTGAAAACTTGATTCTAAATTTATATTTCGGATTAAGAATAAAAATTGATACAGTAATACTAAAAAAATAAATAAACTCCAATAAAAGAATTGTCATATTTACAAAAGCAAATCCTTCAAATCTCTGTTTATCGGGTTTCAATCAATCATCGACACGTTTGACGGGAAGTCCTCCAAATGAATTGTTTTCGGATATAGTACTTGGGGTATGAAAAAAAAATGAAATTGTTTGTTGAAATATTTATTCGTGAAATGGAAGCGATACGTCATTGTATCTGATGTTTTTTTTTTTGTGTGAGATACCAGATCGCTTGGTCAATTTGGCGTGTAACATCTGGGGCCATATCTAAACACGCTATAGCATGTCAAGCCTAATTTACGCTAATAGAATGTAGACGGTACCGTGTGTAATATTGTATGAAATTTTGACCCCCTCATAACTGAAAAATTATCTCACATAAACATGTCAACGAACTAGCCAAGTCAGACCTTAGGCTTCAATATATTATCCTAAGTTATAAGAAGAAATTATATTTTAAATCGTTATGAATAAATTTTAGGAATGACCATTGAACTTGGCAACTATTTAGATCTGACTTCTTTTGTCAACAACCAAAGCATATATCACAATATTAAACTTGGCTCTCATTTATGTTTCTGATCATAATTTAAGATTAGTTGAAATTTTACTCAAATGCTAAAACTATAGGAAAAAATATGCGTCACGAAAATGAATCACAAACGACGCCACACAAATAACCTCCAACTAGCTAAATGCAAAAGTGCTTAAGTACGAAACTTTCCTCCACAGTGAATAACACGAAATTAGGCAATTTCGTGACAGATCGCGTGCGACACGACGGAAACGAAACTCGATTTGTGAAGTTACGATTCTATGTAATTTCGCTACGAAGACTTCGAATTGAGAGGATTTGTCGCGCTCTCTCTCTTTGGTTAATACTATAAGAACTTTTTATAATTAAACTAACAAACGCGGCCATGCGTTGCTGTTGCTCAGTTATTATTGAATTGAATAAAATACGTGAATAATAAAATAAACTGGAAGTTAAAAAATAAATTCAAAATTAAAACGTCGCACCATCTATAAATCTATAATAATTGGTCCTACAACTTTATGTCAACAAACTCATTTAACGCGACATCTATTCGAAACTAAATGAAACTTATAATAACAATTTTTGTTAAATAAAGACATTTATCAGGTGAAATCATCTTTAGATTCTTTGAACAGTATTTTATTGGCAGGAGAAAACCTTATGATTTCAAGTCATGACATGCTAGACCGTGACCGACCGTATTGCGCTCGTGTGGTTTGCGTCAAACCAGCGACGCGTAGTATAGTATACCTGTCGTACCTGTGCACATCTTGTATTGAAATTGTGCAGTCCATAATGTTTTACTAATTCATGTATTGTATAAAAATGTATATAGTTATTGTCTGAGTGATAGATATGAAAACCATTTCAATTCACATAATTTAAATGATTTCATTTCATTTAAAAAATCATCCGAGAACACTGTTATTTGATTGTTTTGAGTTTTCACTTCTGTCGGCAGTCTTCATGACTGCCTTGACTTTTTTAAATTTATATACTATACATGAAGGATTTGGTCTTTTTCTACATTAACATATCCGACCGAAGACGGGTTAGGGAGTTAGCAAGCTATAAAAAGAAATATGGCGGCTGTTACACTTTGTTAATCGTGGTTGGTATTCAATGAAGCAGAAAAAAATATCCTTCAAACTTCAATAGATCTCCTAGTAAATTAAATAATGTTTCTGAAACACGATGACAATAACCGAATACATTTCTGTGGGTGTCGAATACTATCTCTGGTATCATCAACTCCGAACGAGACGAGTAATCCATACAAATAACCTATCAAGTAATTCCAGATTAATCACGCTAAAAGCTCTTACAACAGAATCGTTCCATTTGCGTAGGATTTCTAATTTATTAATGTTGATAATTCAACTCTAATACTAAGAAAATCTCACATAAATCAGAGTTAATTTGAATTATAGAAGTTGTTTCTGAACAGTTTTATTTGAATTCCATTGAGTAGTTTAACGAATGAATTCTTGGTCTTCCCGTCTTCTTTGACTACAACTTCTTATATTTATATTAAATATATAAAAATCCAGTGTTTGTCCACGATGAACCCTGAAACTACTTAACCGATCTTCATGAATGTTGGCATTTATGTTTAATTTAGTCCAACTTGAGAGATAGTATAACTCACATTTCAATTAATAACCTCAATATTTTTTAAATCATAAATTAAATAATTGTCAATGTTGATTATTCTTATTAATTGCAAGTTTCATCAGAGTCAAACAGATGGCGCTTTAAATTATTTTGTTGACAGAAAACTATAGGATAGACTGTTATAAATATCGCGTAGATGGCGACACGTTTTAATTTTTTTTTACTCCATTTTATTTTATGATGCACGTGTTCTGTTAATCTACACTCATCAAAAAAGTCTAAGCAACATGTACTAATTTAAATTTTAGGATGGTTCTTGACATTATAACGTTGTATTTTATTTTTAAAATAATATCTTTAGGGTTCTATGATGTAAAAATAACAGCTGTTGTCTTTATAAGTTCTTTTGATAACAGAAATGAACAATATTAGAATATACTGTAGAAACTAAGATACATAAGAAACTAAACTTTTTTTTACAAAATGAAATTTCTAAAGAAAATGTATTTATTGTGAAAGAATAGAACAATTTAATACAAAGTATGGTCTCCTCTGCTATTCAGAACTTGTCGGCAACGATTATTCACTAACCTAAAATCGGAACCAAAGTTTGTGCAAATGGGTAGACATAAGGTCTGGAAATATCCTCAATGTAATTTTCAGCATTCATGTTTCCATTTACAAAAACGAGCTCAGTTCGCCTGTTCTTCATAATACCCGCCCATAACATAACTGTTGAGCCGCTGTATCGATGAACTTCCTGAACACACCTGAGCATTTCAGTATTTCCGGGCCAACGATACACTCGCACCCTTCTTGTATCAAGCTTAAACCCGAATCGCGACTTATCGGAAAACATAATTTTATCCCATTGTTCCTGGGTCTATGTTATGCGTTCTCTACACCGTTCATATCGACGAGCGCGATTCCCGTGACGTATCGGTGGGCACCTGATTGGGAGTCGAGCTCGTAGGCCGTACTTATGCAGTCGATTTCGCACAGTTTAAGGACTTACATCAATACCACTTGAAATTTGTAGCCTCAAACTTATCTCTCGAGCGGTTAACATCGGCTGGCGTCTTGCAGTCATTTGTATGTACCGGTCTTGCCGAGTGGTTGTACTCCTTTTACGGCCTGGATGCTATTCAGCGGGTTCTCCTGTATTATTGTAGCGTTGCCAAAGACGACAAATAACACTTCTATGAATGCCAAAATGTCGAGATACCTGAGATTGATTACTTCCCGCTTGCAACATCCCTACAGCTCTTTGCATTTCATCTGCCATCAAATGACCTCGCTTCATGACGTAAAGAATATCTAACAATTCAATTTTGTCGCTAACTTTATTTAAATGGTTGGTAAAATTATAAAATCAAGACTAAACGTAGCAATTAAAACGCACTTAAATCCAAACAAATTCGCAGTCATTTGAATTTTATGAAAAAACAAAACATAACCAAATTTTTTTTTACAACCAGCCAGTATGTCATCAATAACAAAAAAGTTTACTTACCTACGCAGTTTGTTTGAGTAAATACTTAGAAATTAATTAATATAAATCGTAAAATTTGTAATATCACGCATGTTACTTAGACTTTTTTGATGTGTGTATTTACTAAGCAATCTCGTTTATTCTCTATCATGTTTTAGGCAGACTCATTACGCCATAATACCAAATATATTATCATAATTTTAATTTAACATATAATTACTGAGTCACAGCAATGCGTGGCCGGCTCATCTAGTATATAAATAAATTAATAGATAATAGATAGATTGGCTTAGTGTATACTACGCAAAAACTACTGAAAGGTTTATTATCCATTTTTAAGTTATACTTCTTAGACATTCAATCCTCTATAAAAAACACGATATATTCATAAGAAACGATATTTTTTTTAAATATTACAAAATACTAATGAAATTTTGTAAAGAAAATATACTTCTGCAGTGAATTTCTTTCCCTGTATACACATCACATACTGCTAAAATTACAAGTAAAGCAGATGAAGTCGAGGGTATATGCTAGTTGAAAAAAATATGAAAAACTGATTATTGGTAATATATATAGTGTCTGATACACATAGAGTCGAAAATAATTACAGTATAAAAAACGCGCGCAAAGCCGCGGGAAATTGCTAGTTATTTATATGAGTTGTATAACATAGTCGTCTGTAATTCTTCGTAAAATTAAACCGCACTATATCGACATTAAATAGAACGTTATCATGCTTTTCATTTGCAATAAAGTTATCAGATTATGGTGACCCGTGTCTCGTAAGCTCAATTTATTTGTGAAAAAATATACCTTCACCCAAAAATATTGTGATGTGGTTCTGTAGGAATATTTATATTTTTATGACACACTTATACCTATCACTACATGTTATAAAACAAAATTCTCTGTCACATCTGTCTGTCTGTGTGTTCGCGATAAACTCAAAAACGACTAAACGGATTATCTTACGGTTTTGGCCTAGTATATAATTTGTTATGATTTTTTTATTATTAGGGCGAGACAGCATCGACCGCGCACGTTAGCGTATTATAAGAGCGTTGTAATCTTTGTTACACAACTTTATCAAGTGCTCAGTAACATTCATCATCAGTCAGTCATGAGATACAATTAAATACAATGACGTAACTATAGGGTGGCAGAGATAGTAGAATACCACAGACGCACGCTTTTATGTGTCCACCGGCTCCCGAGACAGACCGCGATTTAAAATTAATTACTTAAGTGTTTTATTAAAATTACATTACAGTGCGTGGATTTTTACTGGGACTCCATCTAATGAATCTGTCATGGGTCTCAGACGCTATAGTTACGCCATTAATCACATATAACAAATGTATCGAATTAGAAATATATTCACGACTGTGCCGCAATATTTGTCTATTATTACTTCACATCGTAACGTAAATAATACAGCAATTCGTGAACAAAATCATACAAACAAAAACCAACAAATGTGAAACTGAAATATTTAATTTCACAGTATAATTAATCCGGAAAAAGTGTCTGGGGTAGTATATGAATCATAAATACCCTTAGAACTTAAAGGGAAGGTGTATAAAACTATTATAAAACCACTCATGCTACATATATGAATCTGAATGCTGGGTCCGATATAGACGTATGAGAGAAAATTACATGCGGCAGAGATGCGAATGTTAAGATGGATGTGTGGTGTAACAAGAATGGATGAGATTAAGAATGAGTATGTCAGAGGAAGTTTGAAAATAGGACCAGTGATAGAGAAATTGAAGAGTAGTAGCATACATTGGTATGGGTATGTCATGAATAGAGATGAAAGTCATGTAAGTAGACGTAGGTCGTAGAGTCACGATGAAGCTGTTACTGGTTTCAGGGTAATATCACCCGATCCATAGAAAATCGATGTGAAGTAACCGTGCTTGCATTGTTGCGTTTTATTCAGGTAGTGAGAGCGCCAAGGACCATTTCCTCACCGCTCACCCCTCCCGCTGGCTGGAAACGTACTTGCGACTACCCTGGTGTTGCTAGTGTCTAAGGACGACGTTGGTTACTTAACATCAGGAGACCTGCCTGTTCGTTCGCGTCCTATGAGACAAAACTAGAAAAGGTCTAAGTATGAAGGAGGATATATATAGGAGTAGAGGAAGGCCCGAAAATGTATGCATTTATTGTGTGAAAAATAACGTGTGTACAAAAGGTGTGAATATTGAGATGCATGTGACAGGGGAGAGTGGAAGAGAACAAGGGTACTTACGACTTAGGTGGGATAAGGGTACGAAGGTTTTTTTTATTAGATTTACCTTCAAATTTTGGGATGTAAGGGGTGTCGAATAACATCTTAAGACGTGAGACACCCAAGCCAACCTCACCTGCACGTGATGCACCCTGCTGATCAACGAACGAGGCAATGACGATAGCGGGCTGGTTGGGTTTTATAGCCCGACTGGGTCGTAACCACGATGTACATGGCGAAAAAGCCCGTCATAGTGACTCGCTTTTGGGCGTTGCCTTTCGGGATCAGCCTGTGCATATTCAGTACCGGGTGACTTTCGTCATCATGGCCGGCATGACAGCGGCGACCGACGATGGATGAATTGTCTCTCGGTGGTCGCCACTGTTTTTGGATTGCACTATGCTTACCATCAGGCATAGTTCAGTCACTTTGTCGTGCTGCAATAAAAAAAAAAACTGACATCTGTCTGACATTGTATTAAATGTCTTCTTTAATATAAATCACCTACCCATTGAAATTATTGGGCTTTCCTAATATCAATACTGAACCCTAGATAAAATAATAACGCTGCCCGTACCAGCCTTTACCCCTTGTCAGGCAAGACAAAGCTTAACTTAATCCATGAATTTAGAGCTATGTATCTAGAGAGGACGGAAATATATTATTATAGATCTTTGCAATGAGCACGAACATTATATTAGTCAAGTTAATTATCTGAGATACCAGAGATTTTAATGGATGTTTTTATTAGTGGTTCTGTCATTGAAATATAATCCAAGATCTAAGTCACGTGTTATATGCTAGTATTTCCCGATCTCGCTCGCAATAAATTCTACAGCAAACAGCTAGTGGTCGCCCGCGACTTCATCTGTGTATATATATTATAAACCACTAGCCTTTGTTCACGGTTTCGCTCGTGTTCAAGTAGATTTAACCCGTCTTTCAGGAAATGTTATTTTTCTGGATTATGTATAATTTGGTTCAATTTGAGAAATAGAATAATTTATATTTCGATTTACGCCCTCAATAGTCTTTAATAACAAATTATATGATTGTCAATGTTGTTAATTGTGAGCTTCATCGGTCTCGAACAGATGGCGTTTTAAATTAGTTTGTTGCCAGAAAAATGTAAGACCGACTGTTATAGATATCTCATAGATGGCGTCACGTTTTAATTTTCATTTTTTTTTCCAACTCCAATTCACTTTATGGTACACGTAATCTTTTATTCTATAACTGAGCCATAGCAACGCGTGATCGGACGTTAGTATATTGTATAAAATGTGACAAAGAATTTAGACTACCGCACAACCAATTTATGTCCGAACATACATGAGGTATGTGTCTTTAATCTAAAAGTGAACAAACAAAACTCTGTATCGCCAGTAATTTGTATATTTAATTTATTTGCCTTCAATTGATTGTCGAGTGGGAATACGTATTTGACCTTTCAAACAGTCCTAGAGCATTGGTGTGGTAGCCGTGTAAATGACCGTACTCACTGAGCGGTTCGAGAACGTAATATTACTGAACACGGGGATACGTGTTAGTCTAATTTTGTCTATATGAAAATATGAAAGTATGTGATCGATACAGGGTGTAACCAGCACTTTCGCTTACCTTTTCGCCCCTGGATGCGGCTGCCAACCGTCTAACGTACACGGGTATTGCGAGTATCACAGGGTGTTGGGGCTACCAGATCGTTCACACACGTAACGCAACACATAATGTTTATTATACGGTTAAACGGCCGAAATAGTTCCTTGTTACAATTAAGATTAAAAGCGGGTTATGCACAAAGTATATAGCGGTGTAGCAGTAATTAATGCGCAGGCGACGGCAAGCGGGTCGGGTATTTGTAAACAGTATCGCAAAGGAGAGTGTACTTATGTCAAAAGACAAAGTCGCCTCCGTACCGATACAACTTATCATTCCTAAACTAGATGGCAGGACATCCGCCTCACCAAGCGCGAAACTTCTTTTTTGTTATTTAAGTTTACCGAATGTCACAGACTCGAATTATGCAATTATAAATAAGCACGTAATTATGATATTGAATCTACTTTTGGAGCTTTACCTTCGTTAATAACATTTCGCGTATCAAGATACTATACCGGTCATACTTTGAACGTGTTATGAAAGTATCAGGCTTGAAAAAACTATAATGTGCTTACTGCGACGTATCATATTTTTTTTTATTTTAGCACGGCAAAGTGACTACACTATGCCTGATGGTAAGCACAGTACAATCCAAAAATAATAGCGACCACCGATTGACACACTGTCCATCGCCGGTCACCACTATCATGCCGACCTGTAATAAGCTGGATATGCACAGGCTGATCCCGAAACGCGACCCCTAGAAGCGAATCACTATTACGGGCTTTTTCGCCATATACATGGTCGTTGCGACCCAGTCAGGCTATAAAACCCTACCACCCCACTAGCGCCATTGCCTCGTTCGTTATTCAGCAGGATGTACCACGTGCAGGTGAGGTTGGCTTGGGTGTCTCAAGTCTTATGATGTTATTCGACACCCCTTACACCCTCTATCTTTTAAACGACATGTTTAGTATCCATTTTATCACGTGATAATCACGTGACATAGCGATCAGATATGTCATCTCCATACATTTTTCCGTTTTCTATTTGCGTTAGTGATTGTCGATAAGCAACTTGGTTAGGCCCCCTTATTATTCAAATAAGAGTTAAAAGAATATAAACTCAATAAAAAAAAAATCAGTTATTATTAATAAAAATAGTTATTAATAATACTTCATTTAACTAAGCCTTTTCTTTATTCTTTATCATTCGAGCCTTTATTGTAGCGTGTTATAAGTAACACACGAAAAATTTTATTCTCGCTTATTTTAACCCGATATTTAAAACAAATTGTAAGTTGATATGTTTTTCGTGATTTCAATATTCAGCAAACAAAGACAAGCTTCCCCCTTCACGTACTCAACAGGTTGTGTGCGAATAAACAAAACCTGTCACATCTTATGATTTTATATCCTATGCTATGTCTATAAAACTAGTTTAGTATCTCTAAAAGATTTTAAGACCGAAGTTCAGTCATTAAAATTTGTATTTATGTAAATAAACCTTATTATACTTTATTTAAATTTCCCACGCGTTGTTTTTGAGTATAAACTATGGTAGCATAATCTATAGACTTAAACAAAATGGCGCTTACTTCATAAGACGTTAGGAGTTTTTGGCGGGATTTTAGTCTGTCATGTAGTGACTTTTATATTTTATTCATATTCTTGTGTTATTTGATTCTTGAATTTGTATTTTGTAATATTTATGGCATTTTACGTAATATAATACGGTTATCGTGCACAAGTGAAGTGGATGGGAAATAACACCACAGAGCATGAATTCTGACTTGCTACGTAAACTTCGGATTGTCTATCAAGATCACTATCTTGAAATGACCACGAAAAACTTGTAATAGTGTTATTTACTAGACGATGGCAGTAATGATCAACTCGAAAATTGATTACCATACAAAAAACAAAGTTTATTATTAACTACGACAATTTGGAGTTTTGGGCGGGATTTTAGTCTGTCATGTAGTGGATTTTATATTTTATTCATAATCTTGTGTTATTTGACTATATATTGTGTAAATTTGGTGGTGTTTTACGTAATATAGTTAGTTTATTATGCATAAGTGAAGTGAATGGAAAATAATAACACGGAGCATGAAATTCTGAGATGCCACAAAAACTCCCTGGAAGGTTCTAGCAAGGGATCCACCATCTTGTTAGAATATGGTTTCACACGATGCTTAATATTGGAATGATCACACTAAGTTTGTGATATTATTGACTACGTGAGAATGGCAGTAATAATCGGAAAGATTGATTGCCAAAAATAAAGTTAAAAAAAAAAACTACGACAATATTTTGTAAAGTAATAGATATAGATGTTGTATCTCTTTGTAAGTCAGATTTATATTGTCTGTATTTTCTTTTGAGTAAAAAACGACTATTTTTCATAAAGTTTTTATTTCATTTCTAGCTGTGCACGCGGCTTCGTGCGTACTAATAAAGTCACATGAATGTATTAGCTACTTACCTACTTTTCTGTCGTACTCAAGTCGCGTAAAATGAATTATGATAGACAGAACCGATTTTAATAGAACAAAGAATAAATGTTACTCGATGATGTGCTTCGTGATTTTTTTTAAAGGTCTTATCATGAACATAGGACTTTAGCAGTGATATATGTTCAAATAAACAGACAAACATTTGTTAAAATGATTGAAATGGATTTTATTACTTATTCCTAGACAATTGTAATTTTTTTTTTCCACAAAAATCTAATAACTATAGAAATTTTTGATTTACATTCTTATTGTATAGTGGTAGAGCCATGTTGAAGCTATTATTGGTTTCAGCCTGAATGGGTCGGCTCGTCCGGGGTAGCATCACCCTCTCACAGAAAACCGACGTGAAGTAACAGTGCTTACATTGTTGCGTTGCGTTCGATCAGTGAGAGCGCCGGAGACCCATCTCCCTTCCCCTCTCCCTTTCTCTCCATTCCCCCAAACACAGGTTGACAACGCACTTGAGACTCCTCTGGGGTTGCTAGTGTCTATGGACGGCGGTGATCGCTTAACAGCAGGTGACCCGCATGATCGTTTGCTTCCTATATGACATAAAAAAAGACATTGTATTTATAGAAGATTCCAAAACAACACATTATATATATACAATATGTTGTTGTATTTCTACCGATCGAGCAATCCTCATGAAAATTTGTGTTGTAAATAATTGTATACGGAAGATAGTTATATAATATCCATTTTGTTATAACTCGAAGTATTTATCTCAACCAATTAGCAAAGGCGTACAAAGTCACAGGCACAGCTAGTACAGGGTAAATAAAAGTGTCTACCGGAATAAAAGTTTCAGCTGACGCAAAACCGAAAATTACCATCCAGAATGGGTGGAATATCACTAAATCTTATAACAGTTTGCGTAGATTTTCACTGGATAAATTACTTGTCCCTACCGTGATTTACTGACCCATTACCGAGGCAGAAGTCTCCTCCGTTAGAGGTCGTTTACACGTAATAGAGTTCTAAAAACATATCGAGCGTAGTATAGCGATATTTTAACTTTAAAGTTATAAAAAATGTTATTGGCCATTTCTAACAATTCTTAGCAATGTGGTCAGATAAGTGGAACTTTGAAGTCTTTAAAAGAGTTTTTAGTGGTTTGTATATTTCTATATTCTATATATTTAGGACTTCGGAAACCGCGTCATCTATTTTCTCGAAACTTTGTATGTAGGTGGTTTCGGGGACGATAAATCGATCTAGCTAGATTTTATTCATAGAAAACTTTTTTTAACTGATATTTCAGGCAAAGAAAAAATATAGCTAGAATATGAAGGTAAGTTTCGCCGCCGCTGTCAAAACAAAAATAGCTCAGATGGAAATTGGTTGCTTAGAAAATCCGTGTAACCCCAGTTCAAATCCGAGTGTATGTATATTTTTTCTTTTTGTAAAAAATGATAATTTTACAGGGCAAACCAACAATTTATTTTCATTAAATAGATAATTTTATTATTATACTAGCTGTTACCCGCGGCTTCGCACGCGTTTTTTTAAATAAATTTAAAATTGTGATTACACATCTAGTGTAAATTACAATAATACTACTTCAAAAATATTTGTATCATACGCACATCATCTACTGTAACAGGTAACGTGTACATTATGTATGTGAATACTAATAGTGTATCGAATGGGATGGGATTATGATCAGCCACATAACTGGAATTTTAAACTATATATCACCCTCAGTGCTCACACTATATAAGAAAATAATGAAATTATGAAGCTACACATTATCGAACAATAAAACAGCTAATTAGTTACTTATTTGCCCGTAAAATTCCCGTTCAAATATTACTTGTAGTCCGGTGAAGCTGTTAAGCGTAGTCATTTCTATGAAAAAAAAAACATTCAAATAGGTCCAGTCGTTTCGGAGATTACCCGGAACAAATAAAAAAACAGACATATCGACAGAGTTAAAAAAATGTTGATGTTTGTAGCATCACAGATTGTATTCACCAAAAATATTTTATTTTAATATAAATTACGCTCACTTTACTTTTATAATACGTAATATATCACAAATAAAAAATTGCCAAAAAAACTAATGTAGAATAGGGTTTTTTAAGAGTGTTTGGCGGGATTTCAGTCTGTCATGTAGTGGATTTTATATTTTTTTCATAATATTGTGTTACATGATTCTATATCGTGTAGAAATTGGTTGCGTATTATATAATATCGTTCGTTTATTTTGCATAAGTGAAATGAATGAAAAATAAAACCACGAAGCATTAATTCTATGGTCTTGAAGATTAAGAAGATAAAAAATTACGTTATATTATGTAGAGGATTCGGCGCTTATACCTTTACATTAACTTGTGGACATAGAAGAAAACTAACTATATTGACAACTTCAGAATTGGCTGTATGGATTAATACCTTCGACTGTCTTATTGGACGAATATTATTACTACTAAACTTTCTGAATAACAACACAAAATAAACTTATTAAATGTTTGCGCACAACAAACGTAACACGTATAATTAAAAATCGAAAACAAAACTAACGTAGAATAAACTTTTTGAATAGGAATACAAAATAAACTATGAAAATATTTTTGATAGAATGTTATCCCGTTACCATGGCAACGCATATAATACTGACATTAATACGCAGCGGAAGCTTCCAAAATAGCCCGATTTCGAGACATTCTTCATTAGTGCTCAGCTCCTTATGGTTTTAACGTGATGATATGTAGCCTATAGCCATCCTCAATAAATGAGCTACCTAACACTAAAAGAAACTTTTAAATCGGATCTGTAGTTCTTGAGATCATAGCGTTCAACCAAACAAACAAACAAACTCTTCAGCTTTATATATTAGTATAGATTTATAAGAGAGATATCTTTTTTAATATTTTATTTTTGCGAAAAAATTATAATTTTGTGAGGTAAACCAACAGTTTATTTTAATTTAAAAATGATTTTTTAAAGAACCGAGCTAGGCTCGGTCGCCCAGGTACTATTGTATTATTCCACTGTACATTTTGTTATATTGGTGATGTTTTACGTAATGTAGTTCGGTTATTGTGCATAAGTGAAGTGAACACCTTGGAAAGTTGTAACAAGGGAGCCACCATCTTATTACACCTTTATTTTTAGATTATAAGACCTTTATATTTAGATTACCTACTCGATAATGGAAGTTGTAATCTAGAATATTGATTGCCAAAAATAAAACAAAAAAAACTTTATAAATGAAATAGTCATCTTTTTTTCTCGAAATGACTACGCTATTGACGTAGCAAGGTGTTAACAGCAACACTGGACTACAGTAGATATCTAATTGTTAAACTTTATTAACCGACTAGCATCTGTCCGCAACTTCATGTTCGCTACATTACTTTGGGCTAACGCTAACATGCAGCGGAAGCTCTCAAGAGGCAACAGAAACCTTGATTTTGAAACATTCTTCATTCGTGAAAAAAAAATATATATATATAGCCTATAACCTTCCTCGATAAATAAGCTATATAACTCTGAAATATTTCTTCAAATCGAACCAGTAGTTCCTAAGATTACCCCCCACAACGTCACAAACTTCACAAACATCCTAGGCTACAGATCCTTGCACATGAAATCGATGAAGCAAAATATTGTGATGAAATAATAATGTTAGTAAAATTTTTCTAAACCATCAAGTTGAAAATTTGTCCTTAAGAACTTGAGAGTGTATTCCAGCAGCTCACTTGACAGCCAGTTCTTCTCCAGGTTCAGCGTGTTCACTATCTTAGATCACGTCGTCATTAACATCAGATGATATTTGTGAATACATGATGAAAGCTATAAGGTATTATTTATTATCCATTAATTACGTGAGGCGTTTTTGAGGATTTTTACTCCTACCTGGTGAAATGAGGGTCATATTTATCTCGACCGCGTTTCCTTACTCCTAATCTCACGTGAGATCTTTCAAAATAGGTATGTTGAGTATAAATACGCTGGATTTCTTTTAAAAAAGACAATTTTCTCTATTTTTTTTTACTTTTTACATCTATTCACATATTTACGGATGGTAGAATTGTGCAAGATTTCAACATATTTAGTCTAGGAACATTTTTTACGCTTAATTAATCTGATTTTCTCTTATTTTACCCGAAAAAATTATACAATATTTGCTGGAACCCCAATTCTTTCTCATGGAAGATTTAGTGAGGTTCGGCTTGACTCCCTCTTCCCCCTTGAAACCTGCACGTCATTTATGGACGCCTCCCAAATCATAAAAGAAGCTTCTAAGTATTACATGGTATGAAATAATCCCAATAAACTGGTGTTAGAGTAATAAGCCCTTAAGATAATTTAATGCCCAATAACTTCAACACTGACCCTTAATTAAAGGACCCATTACCACAATTACACTTGTGTATAATTTATAGCCTCGTAACGTTAGACATTCTAAAACTATCTTGTGTGTTTGACTTTGTTTACTTTAGGTGACTTATACTATATTAGGGTGTCCGTTATTTACCAATTTAGCATTCTTGACTTGGGTATTGCACAGATAGTCAGTTTCTACTCTTAAAAATATTTAAGACGAAAAAAATTACGATGCCGTTTAACCGTGCCCAAATGAGGACATCTTATATATTATAAATTATTTTTAAAAAGTGCTTTGAAGTACGATAGTTTTTAAAATCTCACGTTAGGTGGGAACAGTCGTGAACCGGGCGCCGCGCTGGATGTTATTTAAGTCATTGTAACTCTAGCTCCAAAACTAAATACACTACTCCCGTTATGAAGTTTGACAAGGATTATCTATATACTACTTACTATTTAAAAAGAATTTTTAAAACAATATCACACTATTATTCTATTATTTTTCGTTACACAAAAACTGTCACATTTTCACATGCGAAATACCAAAATACGAAATTTCAAAGTTGAAAGACAATAATTTAACTCGGTTTTATTTATATTACTTAGTCATAACTTAACGTAAAGTCATGTACATCGTTCTAAAACTTCACAACTCTCCATTTGAGCAGCTTACCGCATTTATATTACACACCACATCGTAAAATTCAAACCCGAAGGACCAGCCTTCATTTTATTAACATCAACAGAAATTAGACTTTCGGCTGACTCAGCGTTTCGTTGGATAATCAGTTTTATATATGCTCACGTGGACAATCGTAATCGGAATATATATCTACCACTAATTTTTGCCATTAGCTTTGCTTGTATTCATGTTCGATATTCGCTTGACATACTATTTTGGTGTCAAAATCAAAGTCGAAAATACCTTATTCAATTAGGCCATCAAATATAATAGCCAAAAATCTCGGTCTGGTTTATCTTTTTAACATATATAGTATATATAACAATAACTTTTTTCTCAACAAAAACATCTGTCTGTACACATCCTTAGCGGCGTAATGATGTATGTTATTTCCAGAATAATTATGACATAACGGTCACGTACAGTCCGTTGGTAAGTTGTAAAAACTTCACGGTCTAAGTTTACTGTTGTTTTTTGTTGAGTTTTATTGCGCACCACATCGTAAATTGGCACATCTCGAGTGCCCGACTTTTATATACACATTACATCCAACTTTGTTGCTAAGGTGGCATTCACCACACTCACATAAACCTGATGTATGGATCGAACCTAGGTACAGGACTAAATTTAAATTGGCAGGAGATAGATACCACTTTAAAATTAGTGCCAAAACTATCTACTTATAATCGTGATAAAGGCTCACTTCCGATGTTAGCAAAGCACTAGATTCCCAGATAATGCACAAAACAGATATAGAAGCACCGCTTATCAGGTATACGTATAGTGTATAGTTTAGAGTTGTAGAGCCACGCTGAAGTTATAACTCGTTTCAGCATGAATTGGTCGGCTCGTCCGGGGTTGTATCATCTTCTCGTAACCGATGTGAAGTAACAATGCTGGCATTGTTGCATTTCGTTCGGTTAATGAGAGTGCCGGAGACCCATCTCCCCTTCTCTCTTCCCTCTGCCCTCTCTTCCCTCTGCCCTCTCTCCCCTTTTCCTTATTTTCCCTTCTCCAGGCTGGCAACGCACCTGCGACTCTTCTTATAAGGTGTCAAAAAATTTGGACTACCCCCCAAACAATTTATGCCCGAGCAATTTCTATAATACATTCTTACTTTTAATTTTGAATCTTATGTCGTATGTTGACATCACAAGAACGACATTTAGCTAGCCGATATTTATAGAATCGCTAGCTAGCACAGATACAATATTCGGCAAATTCGTGTCAATGCTGACTGCAAAGTAAAAACAGCTTTTGATTACATTTCTTTTGATCGACATTTCATCTTACTATTATAATGTCCCAAAACGGCCAGAATTCCCTGAAAAAAAAAAAAAAAAAATCTCTATGGTGGAGGTTCGACCACTCTACGAGAACTTTTATATATAAAGATTTGGGATTCTATTTATATGAAACGTTTTTAGGCTCTTACATAGATGAGGTTTTATTTTATGGCTTCGTAATAAAAACAGTTATGTCCGATTGAGACTTTTTATCTTGATTCTTTGGCGTGATCTGACGTTTTAGATTATAAATGTTATATATTATTTGTTCGATTTTCAAGATATATTAACGAAATAGTTTCCAATTTACGTGAGGTCTATAATTAAAAAAACATAAACTCCGATTATTTTTGATTATTTTATGGTGCACGTGTTTCCGACATGTCATAACCGAGTCACAGCAACCCGTGACAGGGTCAGCTAGTAATAATCTATACTAATATTATAAAGCTGAAGAATTTATTAGCTTGAACGCACTGTCTTAGGAACTACTAGTCATATTTGAAAAGAAGTCCTTCCAGTGTTGGATAGACCATTTATCAAGGAATGCCCAAGACAAATAGGAGCGGAGCAATTAGGTTTAGGTAGTAACTATTCCATGCGGATGAAGTAGCGAATAGAAACTAGTATATAATATTGTTAGGAATTTAGAATTAAAAAATAAAAACAATTATGATTATTAAAAACAAAACTGGCCAATTTAGATAGACAAACTGTTAAAAATCAATTTTGACAATTAAGGACGCGCTCTCAAATTTTAGAAGTTCAATTTCGGCTTCGAGTTCTACTAGACGCGTATAGCTCACTACACAGACACAAAAACTGATAAGCGCTGCGGTAATACCGCACTATAAACGACTTTGATACTTTTATAAAAATATTACAATATTTACTTATTATTTATGTTCTACTTTTTATTGTATTTGATGCAATAGTACCAAAATAAATTATAGTTTCTCAAGGTCATACTCACTCAAAAACAGTATAACTAAACGTAAATATGTATACGTAATAGACAAGATACTGGTAACTGGATCATAGTTTAGGTAATAGCTAGAAACATCAAGTTGTGCCTAGATGTTTAGTCTCCTAGTGTAGGAGCAAGGTTTCAATTTTTTAAAGTTTGGTGAAAACAGTATATATGATGATCTTAGTATAGTACTAGTGTCAGCCAAATGTTTCATATCTTAGGACCAGATGAGAGCTATTTCGTGATTTTTTTTAAATATTAATAATAGATATACCTACACATGAAGTTTGCGCTCTAAAGTTGAGTCTTGTCGTATCAGCTAAGAGTTATAATTTGTCATAGACCAAGTGAGTAGCTGAATCATGATAACAGAATTTTGGTACTGATAATCACTAGAAACCTAAACTTTACAATCAGTGTTCTAGTCTCATAGAGTCAGATCAACGTTTCATTTTATGGATCAGATGAGTAGCTGTATCATGAGAATTGAACTGTAGTATTCAAAGTAGCTACAAACATCAGGTTTGGGTTCAGATGTTTAGTCTCACTCAAGACAAGAAGGTCCATAACAGTACCGCAAAACATAAAATATAAAAAGAACTAACGTAATAAAAATCAAATTTAGAACTTTTGTTTCAACCTAATCACAGTGTCTCTTACTACTAGAAAAGTAATAGTATTTCGAAATGATCAAAACGTTTTGTGAAGTGTATACGTATTTCTACAGCGATTTATTTTTTACCAGTCGAGTGCAAAACGACGTACACGTCCTTACCGTATGGCGCCAGAGCGCGGTCTGTGGCGCGGTCTAATACGAAGTGAATCCTTCTTTCATACTTTTGTGTCAATCGAAACTAAATAAAGAAATAAATTGAACCTTATTCCATAGGAGTTAAAGTCTACATAATTAACATAAAATGGTGAAATTTTGTTCACAACTAAATAATTTTTTTCTCAGATGTAGTATACATAACTTGGATTTTATTTCTTGTTATTTAAACTTGCATAATCATGTTTTTTTTTTTTAATTAAGAAAATCGTAAAATTACTGAGATTTTGATACCGAAAATCAGGCTGTTTTGCGCGAGGACACTACGGAGAATTGATTACTATAAATGAAAACTCATTCGTTTTAAAAAACAATCATCTGTACAACATTGTTAAAGGTTCAATGTATCTGTAGTTAGTCATTATGTTTACCAAAGTTGAGTAGTTTTGTTGTAATTCTTGCCGAAAAACAGTGAAAATGGACCTTTTTTGACAGCGCGTCCTTAATCACTTTTTAAATAACCGACACGAGTTCGGACAGAGCTACTGCACGGTACGACGGCCACTAAGAGAATGTGTCAACACGACAAGCGACGCCCCTTATATGGGGCGTTCACAGTATAACTACCCGACATTAAAACATAACATCGACCAATGTCGTCTACCCTCGATATAGTCTATTAATAGTACGGAGAGTGGCTAAAACGGCCTGTGGCTAAAAATATAATCTTTATATATGCATTTGAAGTCTTTAACCCTGTGGAACGTATACAAAGAGAGGAAAAAGCAAAAATATAGAATTATATTTTATGCGATATATTTTTCAACTTCAAGGATTTATCCCCGAGTCAACGCGAAACAGCAAGTTGCAGTCGAGTCACGTATTGCTTCTGTTTCTGGTGCTGACCCACTTATATAGAACGCAGTGGAGTTTAAGACATAAATTATACAATATCTCAATTATTATAAAGACTAGCTGTTGTCCGCTACTTCGATCCCTTCAGAATGATTGTTATTCACAGTATAACCTTTAATACAATATTTTTTAATTTTAGTTATTTTAAAGTAATAATGGCTTAGTTATTAGCGTGTTCGTACATAGCGTCGATGGTAGTAGGTTCGAATCTTAGCAACTGAGTTTGAGCTTCCGGTGAAGAAATACATCGTTATTAAACAAAGTAATGAATGTGTTTTTTTGAAGTTTCATATTAATTATAGTGTAAATAACGATATCTAACTTTCAGAATTTGTTTATTGAAATTATTAACATTAGTGTAATCTTATATGTATTGGTACTCGGAGCAATAATTATATAAATTTTTATAAAGTATATTAATCAACTGAACGTATCATGAGCTGCATCTATATGCACCTTATACTACACGTTGCTGATCTGATACGAGCCGCATAAGCGCTATACGGCCGGTCATACTTACGCACTATGCCATGACGCGAAACTATAAATTTCTCGAATAAAAGTTTACATTTACAAGATATTTATTCATTTAAAATAGTTGCAAATAATATTGAATGTCGAGTATAAGTGAATTTAAAAATAACACTAACAGATTTATATCGGAAAGATTTTATTTTCTTTGTTATTCGAGTATTTTTTTTTTTTGGTGTTCTACAAAGTACAATTCAGTCGAAACATTTATTTATACGGTGCTATTTTCGTCGACGTAATAGCGGTCGTTGACGCGGTCCGGAAAATGCACTACGCTCTACATATAGTCCGGGAGTTAGTGACCTTTGTTTTAACCTTACCTTTGTTATTATAACTACTTTTAGTTGGTGTGCTACTTAATATTAAAAGTACTCAACGCCAATATTAATAACTAAAAAAGATTATTGCAAAAGCAAATAAAAGTGATGTTACATTTTCTTTATTTGTTCCAATAAAATAATGATGTGATGATAAACTGTACCAATAAATGTTTCCTTATTTTTCTAATCTAGCAATAAAACTCTTTGTAGTGAAAATTTCTTTAATCCTGTTGTGTTTGGAAACTCGATGAAACTAAAAGAGTGATATTAAAGAAGATAAACATATACATATATACCTATATAACCACCGTACTGGTTTCAAGTTCACGGTTTGGCTCATTCACAAGGTTTCAAAAATAGGTCAAATTGACGCAATGTCTATACTTATTCACCATTGTGCTATCCTCGTTTCAAAATACTGACATAACTTAGAGTAAAGTAAAAGAACTATATCTAAATGTAATGGATATTGGATATCAAATATGGTATGATAATTGTGACAAATATAATACATGACGTTGGGAATTACATGTCGAGCTGCAGGACTAACAACTCTATTATCTATGCAACACGCCGCATCCTAAGTTCCGCAGCGTATATACAACAATGCTAATGTAACACGTCATTATGATCTTTCTATGTTAACTTCATAGTCTTAAATATTTTCTTCCATGTGTGTATGAGTTAAAAGTATCGCATTTCACCTTTTATTAAGATAAAAATAATCATATACTTCTTGTGAGACATTTGAAGAAGAAAGAAATATTTTTTTTAAGACGGCCACATACATACAAAACTCTGTTTCAGGATTTCTATTCGGAATTCCGTACATATTTCACACACATACCTTTATTTCCGTTTGGTATAACAAGGCTCAGTTGAGAGACGACGACCATTGAGTTCAGACATTTTAACAGCGATGGACGGTGATTTTCTACTTACGATGCATTGTTGCTGTATTTGCTAAGAATAATAAAATACGTCGCCATTACTGGACATCCACTCAACACTTAAAGCTTACAAGACAGTCAATATTATATAAAGAGGGCCAAATTACGATGCAATCCCAAAAACTTATTGATTGGCGTTCTTTCCGGAATTAACGAACGTACAAAATTTACGAAAGAGATGCATTCGAAATAGATCTTTTCTGTTGAAGAATACGAACGCACAGGCTACCTTACGGAATTCCGGATCGGACAGAACTACGAACGAAAAACTACTGTATGTTTGTGATAGGTCCATAGATTTGTATAGATTTACTGCGTTTCGATACCTCGAATCTAGTAACGAAACTCTGTATGTATGTGACCGCCTTTATTGTTTAAAAACGCAACGGTTACAAAATAAAAAAAGTCTAGACAACCATAAAGACTGCAGATAGAAGTGATAACACAAAACAATGAAATAACTGTGTACTTTTTCGAACGACTAATTCCAATTAAAAAAAATGTAAATAAAATCATTTAAATTAGTCTGTAATAATTCATAGTTTCTTAAATAACCAAAAATGGTATTGTCTGAAATATAAATTTTACATATCCACAGGTCACTATACGACGCGTCACTAGCCTGGCGTAAGCGCATTACGTCACAAACATGTCGAGGTTATCAGTGAAACTTCAGTAGCATGTTTAGCTCATCGGTGACGCGAACCAATAAGTTTTTCCCTAAAATGTCAACTGACAATTCCTACTGCACAGTCAAAAAAATACCAAATCACCAAATAATACAATTCTACAAACAACTTATAAAAGATATAGAAATTACTGTAATATGCTCTTAAAGAAATCAAAAACTTCATATGAAAAGCAGGAAATTAATCATTGTAAATCCAACGTAAAGAAACTTTGGCAAATCATAAAAAGAGTTGCATTTCCGCCTAAACCAAAGAACGATGCTATAGATTTAATATCCACCCTTAACCAAAAATCTCAGGTTAATAATATTAATTCATATTTCGCTAATATAGGTAAGTCACTAGCAGAAGCGATAAAGGCCGACAATAACTTGAATCTTATCATAAATGATATTCCCTCATCATCTAAATCATTTGTTCTTCTTCCGGCAGATGAAACCGAAATTGAAACTTTAATATCAAACCTAAAAGATGACTCATATTCAGCACGTGATAACATCTCTGGTTTATTCCTTAAAAGATACAAACATGTTTTAGTTGGTCCTCTCACGTATATCTGTAATCTTTCATTTACATCAGGCATTTTTCCTGGTGTCTTAAAGTCCTCTGTTATAACACCTATCCACAAAGCCGGTAATAAAGATTGCATCAACAACTACAGGCCTATCTCTATCCTCCCAACCATATCAAAAATTTTCGAAGGATTATTAAATTCCAGACTGGTAAAATATCTGGAATGGAATCAATTACTTTCTGCAAATCAATTTGGTTTTCGCAAAAATAGATCGTGTGAAGATGCTTTATTAGAATTTACAGATTATATTGTTACTTCAATAGATAAACAGTACAAGACTCTAGCCATATTCTTAGATTTAGCAAAAGCTTTTGACACTGTTTCAGTTCTAATTCTTATTAACAAATTGGAACGAATAGGAATTCGAGGTACTCAGCTAAAATTATTGGCTGATTATTTATCACAAAGAACACAATGTGTCAAAATAGATAACTATATTAGTAATGATCTGCCTATTACTTATGGCGTGCCTCAAGGTAGTATTCTCGGGCCTACTCTCTTCCTTATTTACATAAACGATTTATGTAACCTCTCCCTACCTTATGGCAAAATATTAACATTTGCAGATGACACTGCTTTGGTCTTTTCAAGCGAGTCATGGGGTGAAGTTTTCACACATTCACAAAATGGATTAAGCGCTGTGATGCAATGGTTAAATGTAAATTTATTAACTTTAAACATTGAAAAAACCAAATATATAGCTTTTACTCCTTTAAACTATAGAAACCCTCCTTATAGTCATCTATCTCTATACGCACACTCTTGTCTAAATCAAGGTTCTTCTGTTTGTCGCTGTATCCAATTACAACGCGTCAACACTGTAAAATATTTAGGTATAATAATAGACAGTTCCCTCTCTTTCGAGCCTCATATTGAACTTCTTGCGTGTAGAGTTCGTAAACTTATTTTTATATTCAAAAATCTGCGACACATTGGAGATACCAAAATGATTAAATCTGTTTATTTTGCCATTTGTCAGTCAATTATTACATATTGCATCACATCCTGGGGTGGGGCCGCCAAAACTGCCTTAATAAAATTAGAGCGTGCTCAACGAGCAGTTCTAAAAGTAAGCTCGTTTTTGCCATTTAGATTTCCAACAGTTGAACTGTATAGCATATCAAATGTTCTTACTGTAAGACAACTTTTCCTCCAAAAAACTATCCTTGCCATGCACTGTCGATTAAAGTATGATCCTAAAATTAATTTCGATAAAAGACACAAACATCATGTATGTAAGACGAGTTTACTCCGTCTACAATTTTCACATAAATTTTTCTGTTTTCTTGGTCCTCATATATACAACCAGATTAATTCTATTCTGCAAATTTATCAGTTAACTAACCACAAAGCAAAACGCATTATTCAAAATTGGTTACTAGCACTTTCATACAAAGATACTGAAATTCTATTATCTATAGTTTCATAAGACCTGCATAGCTGGATTTACTGTTTCTAGCAAAAGTAATAAGAATACAGCTCCATTCTAGAGAACGAGGGTCTGGAGATCTGTAGTTCAGGTCTTGGAACCTTTTTCAGACTCCAGACCTCACATTTATTTGTACTATAAATTTACTGTCTATAAATGTATACTTTTTCTTTTGTTCATAAACAATGTTATTTACTTTTAAGAATGTAATTGTGAGGTCAAATAAATAAATTTATTATTATTATTATTATTATTATTATAATGATATACTTGAGAATACGTACCAGAAAGCGATATTAGTCTGCGCAAATGTTGACACGAGATAATAACACTTGAGATTTCACAGAATCATTAAAGAAGAAAAGGAATTCGGTAACTTAACTCTGTCCTCCCAATACTTACAAATGTATGTCCCCAAAAAAGTAGATAAGCTGAGTTTAGTAAAAGACCGACATCATTTAAATACTACAAAAAATAATAAATTAGTTGTCTTCAATAAAACCGGTAAAAGTTTTTTAGGTAATAATGTTAGAGTTTATTAGAAAGTCCCAAAGCACATTACCGATTTGCTAGATGGTGAGTTCAAGCACCATGTCTAGCTGGTTTTAGTGTTTAAAGGATTAAACAGCAAATAAAACATATATACACTTTTTTTTAATCAAAATCAAATATTCTTTATTCAGTTTAGGCCCTAATAAGGCGCTTATGAACGTCAAAAACTACCACCGCTTCGGAAACAACCCAGCCATCGAGAAGAACCGGCAAGAAACTCGATCGGGTACATTTTTTTTTACATGCATTTAAATACATCATACAGCTTATAGTGGATGCACAGAGAGGAGTCAATTCCAGACATCACTATCATTCACATACTGATCCACTCTATAATATCCTTTTGACACTAACACCCGTTTGATATGGCGCTTAAATTTGCAGTCTGGCAAATCGGTAACATGTTTTGGAACTTTATTGTAAAACCTAACACTGTTACCTAAGAAACTATTACTGGTTTTACTAAGTCTGAAACGAAGGAGGAGATTATGTTTTTTTGTTTTACTAGACATATAACTACTAAACAAAAAAGTATGTATATTGTATATAGACTAAAAATAATATACATTAAAAACCAGACATTCCAAATTAAAAACAAAGAATTGGGAATCAATTTCGTTAAAACAATGCCGAGTTTTAAAGTGAAATGCCTTTTACAACAATAGGATTGTTTTCAGATTATACGGCTGGGTTAACTCAACATAGAAATGAAAGTTTTAGAATAAAATAAATGATTTTACCAAATTAAATTTCGCTGTAACATTTTTATAGGCATACTAGCCTCTGCCCGCGACTTCGTTTGCGTGGAATAGATACACTAACAGTAACACGCAGCAGTTCTCAAAAGGAAAAATTCTCGATTTTGAAACATTTTTTATCTGTGCTCCGCTCCTATTTGTCTTAGCGTGATGTTATATAGCCTATAACCATTCTCGATGAATGAGCTATATAATATTGAAAGAATTATTCAAATCGGACCAGTAATTCCTGAGATTACCCCCTACAACTTCACAACGTCACAATATCACAAACTCACAAACTTTACCTCTTTATAATATTGGTATAGACTATATATAGTAAGTTTCTATAGAACTCCATGGACATAGGATGTCTTAAATAATTTTAAGAAACACATTATAGTGTACATTAATAATATCTTTTAAAGTATATCTTAGAAGATTTTTTTAATACTGTATAGATTTTAGTGTTTGGCTGCATTCTCAACTAATGCTAAATGACAACGCAGTCTAAGGTGGTAAACACGCCAAACCTAGAGGGGACTTACTGTCAAATACAGCTGCCAGAACACACCAACTAGTGCTTGGCGACAGATTTTCAACATGAACTAACGAGGGGAAGGGCGTATTTTGGGGCAATTCCTTACCTTAAAAATATCAAAAACTAAGACAAATTACTATAATTTAATTGTTTTTTCATAGTTTGAGATAAAACAATTGTTGCAAAAAGTATCTAATCTTTTCCAAACATACCAAAGCTCGTGACATTTGAGGGCAGATAAAATATGACAATTTTTATACTTCCGTCTTAGCTGTAACTAATGCTTCCCTACCTCAAATTCGATTCTAGCTACAACCCTGGTTAGTTGGACTTAGAAAATACTCTATGACCATGTTATGGTTTCATTTCCTTCACTGGAAGCTCCGACTCAGATGCAAGGAATCGAACCTAAGTCTTATTGTCCCTTCTAAATTATGTGAGTTTTACTTGAAACTAAAACAGGTATTTGCATAAAGATGCCTACACTGTTTATATAACTTTGGAGAACATTATATATGTATGCTTAAACTGATCTATTTAAACCAAAAAATCTATATAAATCGTTTAAACTCTGATAACACCACCATTAATAAATCACGCTGAAAAGAAGCCGAATCGAGTTAAAAAAAAACGTAAATACTTTATTCAATTTAGGCTCTGAGAAGGCGCTTATGAACGTCAAAGTTGTTTGTAGGAACAACCCAGTCATCAAGAAGAACCGGTATCAAACTTGAGCTGATTTGTTTCCGTGAGACATATTTTTACAAGCATAGATAGTTACATTCTTTTTTGTGGATGTACTGAGAGGGGCGTTATTTTCAGACGTTACCATTGTTCACAGACTGATCCAGCCTATTGGCTTTAAACATTAAAACCCATTTGATATGGTGCTTGAACTCACTATGCAGCAACAAATTTAGGTGTAAATACACATTATATTATATGTTTGTCATTGAAACAACTCAGAGATAAACAAATGCCAATTTTAGACTCCTATAACAATATTTAAGCCTCGTCTCGTATTAAATACTTGACCATATTGTGCGCAAGTCCGATCTTGTCCAAAAGTTCAAAAAGATTGGCGAAAACTGTGTGTTGCAAAAAAAATCATTCCTTATTCATGTCAGGGAGTTTCGAAAGTCAATCATCGTCTCAACCGTCACTTGTCACTTCACTTCTGACGTAAATCACTTAAATGTGAACTAGTAGTTTGAATTGCCAATTAAAACTTGGTAATTTGGAAATTAAACTTGATTGTTTACCGGAGCACGTGGGCGGATATAATGAAGAAGATGCTAAATTAAGATTTACCGCAACTATTTAACTTTTCTACAAACTTACGTTTGTAGATGGATGTCACGCTATATATATATTAATCCATATATGGAATGAACGAGAAAACTTGTCATCATGGATGCATTACGCTTTCAAGCCAGAACTACTAAATGGAATTTCATGAAACTTAATTGAGTAGAGCTAGATAGTCACTACGGTCCAAGAGAAAATCATGTACTATAGATTTTAACGTTTCTCTCTATCTCTTTCTATCCTAATATACTTAGAGGATAGAGAAATTATAGAGTAACGCATTCTATCTCATCTTTATTCAGCGTAAAACCCATTTATGGCTACGCTTATAGCTGTCACATTTTTGTTGCATTTTTAATTTTATTAAATCCATTTCACACTGTCAGAATAGAGAAGCTACATTTCAAAAAAGATCCATCAACGCTCAGTCCACGTTAAGGCGAAAACTTATAGTTGTAAAAAAAAGTCGAGGCAGTCTTAAGGACTACCGGCAGATGTGAAACTCAAAACAATGCAATAAATGTGATCTCCTTCGAAGTTTCATATTAGGTGTAGTGTGAATGACAATATTTAAATTTCAAAAAAATTCTTTATTAACACTTTTAACATTAGTGCGGTGTTCATATCTTTTAGCCGTCGAAGCAATAATAATACACAATTTTATTATGTCTATTTATCAATCAAACGTATGATGACTCTTTTTTACGTGGGGATTCCTTTATGGATACATCACTCTCGGGGGAGATAGTAGGTTATGTCCGACTCGCACGGAATAAAACACCACAGTGTACGTCTTCCGCTATAGTTGAGGAGGCACGAGATCTCTATAAACTTCATCGAGCTA
Organism: Antheraea mylitta; assembly: GCA_014332785.1. Classification (NCBI taxonomy): domain Eukaryota; kingdom Metazoa; phylum Arthropoda; class Insecta; order Lepidoptera; family Saturniidae; genus Antheraea; species Antheraea mylitta. The sequence continues at coordinate 13,671,391 of JACEII010000001.1, forward strand.
CCCCAGCGGTTGGCCCAGCAGTAAAAGCGCCGCCGCCGGGGGCTGTCTTGTTAAAAGAGGGCCGTTTATACACCGACCGTCTCCTCCGTCCGCCAGAGCTGTGCAATGGGAAGATGGGCACCCCGACCCACATTCCCTAGGTCCGGCTACGGTGGCGAAAAGAGTTGCGTAAATTTTCGGCCCCTCCTACCGGTTCTTCTTTGGTGCAGAGGGTCGCTAAGAGAATGCTCCTCGTGGAACCTCTCCGTTTTTTTTTTTTTTATTGTATCACGGCAAAGTGACTTCACTATACCTGATGGTAAGCACAGTACAATCCAAAAATAATAACGACCACCGATTGACACACTGTCCATCACAGGTCGCCACTATCATGCCGGCCTGTAATAAGCTGGATATGCACAAGCTGATCCCGAAACGCGATCCGTAGAAGCGAATCACTATTACGGGCTTTTTCACCATATACATGGTGGTTGCGACCCAGTCGGGCTGTAAAACCCTACCACCCCGCTTACGCCATTGCCTCGTTCGTTATTCAACAGGGTGCACCACGTGCAGGTGAGGTTGGCTTGGGTGTCTCAAGTCTTATGATGTTATTCGACACCCCTTACACCCCAAAACTCGTCTTCTCCTTCTGCGAGACGACTACCTCGGAGAAGAAGGCCGTAGTATTGCACACATTCTTGCTACCGAGCCTGGCCGCAACCATGCTTGGCAGCGAGAGATCCTGTGCTACCGCCGCAACCAAAGCGTGAAGCTGCTCCTCCCACGCAGCACACGCTATCTGAGTCTGATGCGCGATGTTTGGGTCAATGCTGCACTGCTGGGACGCGGTCAGCTCACTGCGTGCTATCCGATGCAGGTACCAACCGAAAACGTATGATGACCTGCAAAATATCAATATTACATATATACAGACACCTACAATACGCGTCGAAATATGACGCATGCCGCACAAGTGCAATACGACCGGTTATGCTTACATAGTATATTATAACGCAAATTAAAAATGTATCTCCTGCCAAACATACCGATCAACATGCCTAAAGAAATTTTAATTTCAAAAAATCAAACGCCCGGAGAAACATAAATTATTGGTATAATTAATGTGGCAATCTCGCGACTCTAATTCGAATCAACCCATATTGCTTCGCTTAGCTAATAATGTCGCTAGAAAGCTTCGATTTTATTGTGTCACGCACAAAGGAATGGAACAATAAAACGCCAGACACAGTCTGACATAACTTTATTGTTTGATGTGCTCGTAAACAAAACGAAAGATGTCGAGTTTTTCTTCAGCGCGACACGGCCTGAATTGATATTGCTTGCTTTAAGTAAGTGGTGTCATGGAGTAGGTACTCCCGCTTTATTCGGTCGGTGATGAAAAGAAAACAAGAGTTCGCTGTGTTTTTTTTTTGTAATGCTGTATTATTATAATGAAAGAACGAAGCGTCAAAGATATTTAAACTTTATACTTATTTAAGAAACTAGCTGTGCCCGTGACTTCGTCCGCGTGGAATGTAATGCAAAACACAGTGTTTAATTAAACTATCTGAATGTATGAAGTTCATTTACTTATCTACTTTTCTCTCGTCGTTCTCGTGTCTTCATTAAAATTACAATTACTTTTGATAGTGTGGACTGATTTCAACAAAACACGAAACAAACACTAAATGTCACTCAAAGATATGCTTTATGATTTTCTCGACGAGAATTTATCGTCAACATGGCACTTCAGATATTGATAGACATTTCTAGAAAATATTGAAATGTATTTTATTATTTACTAGCCTCTGCCCGCGACTTCGTTCGTGTGGAATAGATGCTCAAAAGGAAAAAAACCCAATTTTTAAACATTCTTCATTGCTACTCCGCTGCTATTGGTATTAGCGTGATAATAGCGTATAAGAATCCTCGATAAGTGAGCTATATAACATTAAAATGATTTTTCAAATCGGACCAGTAGTTCCTGAGATTACCCCCTACGACGTCACAACATCACAAACTCACAAACTCTACCTCTTTATAATATTATTTGTATATTAATATAGATTCCTAGCCACCTGCAACGATTTTTTTACAAGAATCTAAAGAATATAGACACGTTAGAATTACTAGCTTATTATAAGAATAAATTAATATGTTTTATAACTTTGTTTGACGGAAAATGTATTGAGTTAAGTGAATGTTTGCATAAATTCTTACATTTGGTAATATATATTTACGGTAATATAGTTTTACGGTTACGCTATCACACCTTAACATGTTTTGTATCACGTGTTCATCGTTGGTACACGTTCAGCTTGGTCTTTAGGCCACGTGTACCACCGGTGGTACACGTTAAACTTGGTTTTTACGCCCCGTGTATCACCGGTGGTACACGTTAAACTTGGTTTTCACGCCACGTGTACCATGTGTGGTACACGTTAAACTTGGTTTTCACGCCACGTGTACCATGTGTGGTACACGTTACACTTGGTTTTCACGCCACGTGTACCACCGGTGGTACATGTTAAACTTGGTTTTCATGCCATGTATGCCATCGGTGGTACACGTTATACTTGGTTTTCACGCCACAATACCATCGGTGGTACACGTTAAACTTGGTTTTCACGCCACGTGTACCATGGGTGGTACACGTTAAACTTGGTTTTCACGCCACGTGTACCACCGGTGGTACACGTTTTGATAACTACTGAAAACGAAAGAATTACTTATTCATATTACATGTCATTCACGGTCTTCTTACCGTATATTACCTAACACTCTCTGTTGGTCGAGAGTTATACGTGTCGTCCGGTGCGTGTGTGCACCTGCGTCTTACAAAGGCTTGGGAAAAGACGTCATAACTAACGTTTTTTTTATAGCGTAGGTACTTATAACAAAAAGATATTTTTTTTTAATCTTATGGCTGTCTGTCTGATCTACTTAATCTTCGAAATAATTGGACCGATTTTGACAAGACTTTTATATTATTTTATACAAAAGCCTTCCTTACGAATCACTTTATCCACTAGTTAAAACCTCATGAACCGTTCAGTAGTTTTTTTGTGTTTATCGCAAACAGACAAACAGACGTGGTAAGGACTTTGTTTTATACTAAGAAATGATTGTTGAAATTGATCAAAAATCTAAGGGCCAAATCTGTATTTGAGGCATAAATCATTACAGTAGCACAAATGTTATTTTTAAAATGTGTATTTTTTTTCTTTCTAATTTGTTTGTGTCATTTAATTTAATTGTACGGTTGTTTCAACAATAAAATTTTTCGCTTTTTGTTTCTATTGTATGGTGTCAGCATTTTACATTAATCGACACAAAAAGGATTAGCGGGTATTGTTTCTGAGCTATAACTTAAATGGTTCTTTAGATTTTGTTGTGGTCGAGTGGTCTATTGGAATATGAACCCGATATCCGCAGGTCCGAACCCCGGCATATACCAACGAAGTTTTCGGAAATCGCGTACATTTACTAAATTAAACTGGTAACACTATCGTCTGAGAGTGAAAACTAACATCGAGAGGAAACCTAAAACTAAAAAATGTACTTGTAGTACCACCGTTAGTATAAAAATATATACATCGTGGACTGACGTGGTGATTATGCCCATATCTTCGTTAAAAAATAGAGCCTATTGTCTTGCATTAGGTCTCTTACAGTCTGATGATGATAATTGAATATATATTTATAATATTAATGAAATAAAAAAAGGACGTACTTGATATACATAACTTTAATAAGCGACTGATATTCTTTGAATAACAAGCTAATGGTTTTTCAATCAAGGTTGTGAATTTCATGACTCCATCCATTAATAATTCACATAACGGATTAGCCACAGGTGAATTGATAGTGAAGCGGTGTAAAATATCGCATTGCGTTTTGCTAAGATAACTCTATTGCATTTTTCCCATCGAGTTTTGATCAAAGTAAAGCGCTGTTCGATTAAAACGACTTCGTGTACAGCGTTCCGCATGAACTGGCGTGAAATACAGTAATACTTGATAATAATTTCGCTTCAATCATCTAAATCTTTTTAGGCACGCCTATTGCTCTCTAGTGTAGTGGAAACAATTTAAAAATAATGAAGTATTTCTCAGTCATGCTTTTATACATTCTAGCACTAGGTGTTGGTGCGAAAGTAATAAGAATAGACGATTTAAAATTCCAAACGAACGGTGCACCTAAATTGCAGACGACTGATAATAGTCTATTGGAAAATGACAAGGATTTAAACGAGACAATAAATTTTAACAATAATCTCAAAAACGATTCTATTGAAGAGAATTACGATAAGGATGCAGACATATTAAAAAACACTATTCACAAGGATGATGATTTTGAGAATGTAACAATACAGTCAAGGCGTGAGTCTAAAATTAATGAACTACCGAGTGCCTCCTTATTTGTTTCTTTGCCGTTAGATGTACAGAAGAATAAAGAATATAGAAGTAAAGTTAGAGAAGCTATAGAGAAACCTACAGCTAGATTCTATGTTCCGATAAGCGAAGACTTATATAGTCCTTTGTTTATTCCTCGGGCAACATCAGAAAAACGTTTACAGAATAATGGTCTGTTACTGATAGATACAAAAGGAAATGACGTTAATGGAGGCAGCATAATTAATTAGATACTGCTTCTAATAATTAAGCAGATATGCGATGAATATAAGTATGATATTAAGATAGTATATTTTAATAGAAAGTACATAGATATATCAAATAAATGTATTAGTGAAAGCCATCAAGATCTTTTAAATATTTGTTAGTGTTGCTAAAGTTGACTTTACGTTCTTGTGAAAATAAAATGTAGGTTGACATATAAATATTTATTTTTTTAATATTTTGGCGAGACTTTAGTCCGTCTTGTCTGGCTTTGGGATATTATGGCGTTCAACCTATAACTTTGAAGTTTAGTATACGGATAATACAATAAATATAACTGTTAAAACGTGGGCACAGGTAAGAACTATAATATGCCTTTCTGTAAATATCAAAATTGTATTGTTTTCAAACTATTCGAAATTATGCAAAATGCAGTTTATGTCAACGATTTAACTGATCGACTTATCTTTTTTGTTTTAATATAGGGCTTAAACAGAACTGATAGGGAACATCTTCCCTTTGCACAGGTCCGGCGGATGGAGGAGACGGCCGGTCTGTACACGTCTGTCTCCTGATAAGAAGGGGTCCATTGGCGGTGTATTCTACCGCTGGGAACCTGGTGGGGCGGCACGATGAAGTCTGTATAGATCTTGTGTTGCCCCAACTATAGCGACAGATGTACGCCGTGTATAAAAGGGCTTGAACGGAACGTAGAATTTTTTTTTTATACCGGAATGACCGTGACCTTTTCCATTCCAAGATGTAAGACTAAACTGTCTGCCGATAGCATCTATGGAAATAAATTGCTTTTTATGATTCCTTCTATTTGTAATCCTTAACAATGCTGATACTTATAATAAGCCTTAAATTATAATTGTGAGGCTGATGTTACTCGCAGGAGTGTACTTTTTATTCCCCAGTAGGTACTCCGCGGGTGATGGTGAGTAACAGATTTTTGGCCGCTGTCTGATCTACATAAATTGAACTTCGCAGTGAAAAACAGAGTAATCAATCAATCAAAGATAATAATAGATGGAAACTCTCTTTAGCCATATGATATACCTTAAAAGTATTAATAAATAATTGTATTTTCATTCATTGCTTCTTATATGGGTACAAAATAATAAAGACAGTTTAATCTGTAGGTAGTATAGCCATGTTAAAGTAACCTCCGGTTTCAGCATGAATGGGTCTGCTCGTCCCAGGTAGCACCATCCTCTCACAGAAAACCGACATGAAGTAATAGTGCTTGCATTATTGCATTTCATTCGGTCAGTGAGAGTGCCGGAGGCCTGCGTCCTCTCTCATCCTCCTCCTCCCTCACATACGCAAACACACAGGCTGGCAATGCACTTGGCACTCCTCTGGTGTTGCTAGTGTCATTGGAAGGTAGTGATAATTTTTCTCCTATGATATAAAAACATAAATTATACCTAACGTAATTATATCGTTGGCAGTTATACTTGAACTAAAATGATTACAAAAGATGCTATTATTTCCACAGATCGTGATAAGACTATGCGGTGCGACCTACAACCGTCACACACGCTGCTATTGTCTTGATTGACAATTATTCAAGTCATGCCACTCGCCGCAATACTATTTCCTTTTTTAATTTATCAACAACCTAATTACTCCTAATTATATACTTTTTAGTATCTTAACACCTCCTAAGGATCTAAACGGAATAATGTTTTATCTATTCTGCTATTAAGGTATATCTTGAAATACTAGGAAAAATTTGGTTTGGTGATAACAAACATAATGTGATTTTATCACGTGATATAGCGGTCAGATATGTCATCTCCGGTACATTTTTCCGTTTTCTATTTGCGTTAGTGATTATCGATAAGCAACTTAGTTAGGTCCCCTGATTTGTAAAACATCTCAATCACCGAGAACAGGCGGTAACAAATTCGATCAAGGTTATCAACGTTATTATTATAATTTTTAAACTGTTTTTTTTTTCGAACTGCCTACGCCATCGACCCAGCAAGGTCTTAACAGCTTCACCGGAGTACTAAGGCGAGCGCTTGTGGCACTCGGCCGATTTTATTTGGACAACTAGCTCAAGGGTGCACGGCACACCTCGGCCAAGGCTGCTGCCCGACACGTGCAATTCGCGACTTATCTGAGCTGACCTAAACTAACTATTCATACATATATGAGTTGTTGGAGCATATATGTGTACCAAGCATACATACCTCAACAACTCCTATATATATTTCGTATCGGATAATTTTCCAAACTATTTCAGTTCGGTAAGGGAAAGAAACAAAACCCTTCCACTTTCATGTGTAGGCGTGTATGCGTGCACGTGGCGTGGGGTTGATATGTGTACTGTTGTTGCAGTGATGTAACATTTTGTGTCACTGTATCGCGCGAGCAGCGCACTCAAGGGCTCCACGCCGAGGGAACGGACCTAGGCTTGAGCCGCTGCCGAGGGGGGCCTAATCTGGTCGAGGGGCCTAATCTGGTGTTTTTAAACTGCATTAGTTTGTTTACAACCGTAAATAATAAAGTAACCTAATTCTAATAACTCTATCAAATAAGTAAAATATCGCACCTTTAACTTTATGTCTCCCGAATTATGTGGGGTGCGTCCGTGAGATGTAGAGAAATTCAATTATAATATAAAAGTTACAATTAAACTTATAACTTAACTCAGCTGACTATAGTCAGTATAGTAAAGTTAATAGCATATAAACCTTATTACCTTGAAAAAAAAAATCACTCAGTGATAACATAGCTACATATCAGTATAAGGATTATTAGTAACAGGTCATTAGTTCTAGAGATTATTTTTTACAAACAGACTTTACCACTTTGTAATACTCTTGATAAAATGATGGAGTGTAATGTACCTCGTCGAAGCTTTATGAAAGCTGATGAGAAAAGTTTGAGCTTATCGAAGCGCATTTAATTTATGCAGTCCATCGGTTTTCAAAACTCTTAGACTAGAATTCAATCTTGAGGTTTTTAAGTATAAACACTCTTGAATTAGGAGAAATTATCACAAAGCAGTAAACTACATACTTTTATCGCACCCACACAATATGCTATTTCAAAACTACAAATTTATGATTATATGTGAATCATAGACAACTGTCAAATAGCTTTGATATAAGAGTCTGTTAGGTGTAAAACATACAACGGGTCGCAATTTTGATCTTATTAATTATTCTTTATTGTTTTTTTTATATTATAGGAGGCAAATGAACAGGCGAGTCACCTGATGTTAAGTGATCACTGCCGTCCATAGACACTAGTAACACCAGGGGAGTCGCAAGTGCGTTGTCAGCCTGTGTTTAAGGGCGCTCTCACTGACCAAACGACATGCAATAATTGAAGCACTGTTACTTTACGTGGGTGTTTCTGTGGTTCGGATGGTAGTACCCCGGGCGAGTCGACCCATTCATACTAAAACGAGTAATAGATTCAGCGTGCCTCTACCACCTACAAACGTTATATAACACTTGCATGATCCCATTTAAATAAATGCTTCACATATGTCAGTTGCCCAATAAAAATCTATAATCAACGACTTCCGAATAGGAAGTGGCTTCCATATTACAAAGACATTGCATCCATAAAATATCCTATATTTATTCAAGAAATGTTACATCAAATAGAGCAAACATGAAATAAAACTACGTACAGATCATCTAATTAAAACCACCTATTTAAAAGCTGCCACAACATCTGCTATATGGTAGGCACTTTCAATTTACAAACAGAAGAATATAAACTAAGATAGAAATAAAGAACAAACAAATAGTCTTTATTGTTGGATAACAATTACAAACAACAAAATAAATATATAGAAATAAAGAACAAACAAATAGTCTTTATTGTTGGATAACAATTACAAACAATAAAATAAATAAAGGAAACATACATAGTTTATTCAACAATGACACCGCTATTGAGCTATGTGCTGCAATATGTCTAGGTGGTACTGCAGCGCTGATCTTCAATGGTGGCCAAAGTAATGTACGGACGTGTAGTCCGTGTCTTAATAAAAGTATTACAGGAGTCATATATAAATAATAATAATAAAATATAAACATTGACAAAAGTTACAAATGTGCCTGTCAATAGTAAGTTAATAAAATATATTATACAGAGAAACAAGGAACATAAAAAAAAAAAAATATAAATAATTGGACATTAAAAGCACGTTAATTTAATAACCACACATTTATACCCACATGTATTTCAGCATTAGCATCGATCTAAGAATTTGTTGTAGTCCGATGAAGCTGTAAAGTCCTTGCCAACCCAATAGCGTAGTTCAATAAAAAAAAGAATTTGTTACATGCTAAATATATAATAGATCGCAAATTTGATTTCATTCATTATAATACATTCTTGAATGAACCCATTTGCATAAATACTTCACATTTGTCAATTGCCCAATAAATTACTATAATTAGCATGTATTCATAAGTAGTATGAGAATCATAAATACGTCACCGACCTTTATCTTGTTTGATTAATTAAAACCCACTTTAGTACTTTGTAATTTAAAAGCCGAGCTAATGGCTCCAGCGAGCCACACCCGTTCTGTTAATTACATATTACTTTCGCATTGACCTCGGTTTCATGGCTCAGTCCAATGTTATCAGTGAAGAACAATCTCACCTACTTTGTTCGCATACACCAACCATTCCAACAACCAACATAATCAAAATCAAAAAAACTATACGAACCTCCATTAAAAGACGACAGATCCGTTTGATGACTAAGGCATTAAACTTGTCAAGCTAGAGTCAGTCTGAACAGTGTTATTAGCAGCAGGCACTAATTATGAACGTGTAGCGTAGTCCGGTGAAGCTATAAAGGCCTTGTAAGGTATATATATACAATAGCGTTGTCAGTTTGCAAAAACAAAGAACAATCTTCCAATCTCACAGATAGTCATTAAAACGGCTGACTTCAGAACCGTTGTACTTATTGTACCATACTTTTCTTAGCAACTGTTTCCTTTGATATTTCTGTCGACCATCTCTCTCCAACTAATCATCTTAAACCAATTCGTGCTCGCATTGGTCCATCACATCAAAATGGAGGGCATGAATTAGTCGAAAGTGGACCACCAAGAAAAGACATGGTGTAGACGGGTCACAATAGCTAAATAATATGAGATGAACTCCACATGTGCGTTCCTCGCTATAAAATAAAAATTATTCAATTTTGAATGGCCAAGTTAAAAATGTAAGTTATTATCTGCTTCTGCTATTTTGGGCCATAATGAAAACCAGCGCTGCAGTATTATTGCCTTATATTGCGGCCTGCAGTTGAATGGGGTTGCTCGTGGTTAGGCATTTTGCTATTTTTATGTTAATTAAATATTAGTTCTTTCTCTCTTACTTTTGACTTCATCTTCCGCTATTCAAGACGTAACACGCTATGACTATTGCTTTTTCTTTTAAAGCAAGGAAATGTAATGTCACTATACCTGATGCTTATCGTAGTGAAATCAGAAAAGCATTCTTGACTTACTATCTATTGGCAGTCGTCGCTATCATGGCTCTGCTATTCTCCACATCTGGATATACAATACTCTGGCAAATGTATTTAAAAGATTCCTTGTGAGTTTTATACCGCCATGTACATCGTAATCGCAACCTAATCGGGTATAGACCTTATCTTTACCTTACCAGTCCGTTTGTATACTGCTTGACTGATCGTTGTCACATCCGATGTGTTGAGGTCATGATTATTCTTCTTGTATTTTCTTCTATATTATTATACCAGAAATGTCTTAATTAAAAATCTACTACTGCTGTCTTCAAATAAAAAAAAACTTAGCTATTTTAATAAAGTCCAGTACGCTATTGTCCGGTTCTAATTCAGTATAATAATAGCAATTCTGTTAAAACGCTTAATGGACACTTTGGTACCGACTCGCCAAGGAAAGTTGAACACTCGTATTTAAATACACAACCCTCGTGCCTCTTAGCTGAAGAACGTTGTCTAAAACTCGACTGAAATTATACAAAATAACCGAGTCAAAAATAAAATGACTTCTTGAAAATATTACTAAGAGTCCTTTATAAGTAAATGCGTTTGTGATTTTAAACAATAACTCCATTAATATTTCTCAACCGTCGACGCCTTTGTGTATAGATATGATAGCCATTAGTAATATAAATTTGATTAGTAAATTGCTTTTGATTGTTGAACGCGATATATTGCAGAAATTCTAAATAATTTATTTGATACCACTAGCAGCTCCCGACTTCTTCTGCATTTATATCTTTACAAATAATGACGCAATGCATAATGCTTCGGTCAAGTGTTAGAATTTACACATCATATGCAAAGTATCTACAATCCTCTCGAAACTTTTGACCGTTTTGAATATAAATGCGAAATATTAGATTGAACGTTACTTTACTTTTCCGTCTTAAATTAAACTTACATATTTATACAATAGAAGAGTTATGCTGTATATTACTTATTTATATAAACTTTTCAATAACCATATCGACAATCCACAACTTTTGAAAGAAATTCTTATTAATTTGCCTTCCAGATTAACTACATATCCAGTCTCTTTATATGGTCATAATAACTACAGAACCTATGTAAGATATTTCTCCACCGTTCCTAGATTATCAAGTCAGTATTACCTTACCATTACCACATTATCATACCACCTTCACCTTTACCTGATTAAAAAAGATCACACCAAAGATCTGGCCTCTCACTCTTACTTTTAAAATCTAACGTTAGTAAATTAATAACTACATGGTTTTATTTTTCGTAGTTTATTAAGTCATTAAATAATACTATATTGGTTTTAATATGTTTTCTTGTTTCTTTTCATCTTTCTTAATTGTATCTTCTGCATTATTGTCTTCTATACTATATACCCACTGTGTAATTTTAACAAATTTAATGTACGTTATAACTATTTTGTTTCCGTTGTCGATTATTTTCTGATAAATAAATTCATTGGTTGCTGTCACGTCTGAATGCAACGAAAAATATTTGATTTTATTTACGCGACGTCTAGCTGAAAAAAGTAAACTTATATGTAGTAATAAAGACCAGAATATACGTAACTGACACAACAAAAAGTAATTAGAAGCATGGTTGGTTGGCGATTGAACTCGACGTTGACGGTTAGCTGAACCTGTGGCAAGTGACAGTTGTCTGGGTCACGTGTGGGTTTACATTTTTATTAGGCTCTCGGCTACCGGTCTTTTCAGCAGTGGTGCCGATCTTATATGCTAAGGATTAATAACTAATATTAAAATTAAACTTAATTCTCGATCAAAGCTTAATGCTTAATTTTAATATTTTATGATACAAAGAACATTAACAACCGTTGTGGATTGAAAATGTTCCTAAGTAGTTTGGAGGTGGTAGAGCCACGCTTACCCACAGAAATACCGAGGTGAAGTAACAGTGCTTGTATTGTTGTATTTGTTTGGTCAGTGAGAGCGCCAGAGGTATACTTATTCTCTCTCCTCGCCCCCTTCCCCCAACCCCCCAAAGACAGGCTAGCTTGCTAAGGATCACTTAACATCAGGTGACCCGCCTATTTGTTTGTCTCCTATTATATAAAAAAAGGTGTAAAATTTAAAAATTGCAGCATGATATATATTTTGTTTTCAAATTCGCCATCAATAAAGTGAGAAGTCGCGAGCAAATGTTTGTACATAGTCAATTTACATACACATAGTCGTACGTATTTTTTATATTACTGTCATTAAACTTTTACCCACACATAGGTAAATATAGGTCCGATAGTAGTGCGGAACTCCATCTGCCTTTTCCTCAAATTAAATAAATAAATCCAGCCGTCTTTGTAATGGTAAATTGGTGCTTACTATGATGTTTCGATTGAAATCACTCACATAATTCTCACCTTGTATTAAACAAGTAATGAATAACGGAATTCGAATGACAAAGAAAATTAACTTACATTCGATTTTTTCAGTGCACATCAATAAATTGCCATTAAAATAGCCAAAATGCACGAACATCTGTGTACTGTATTAAAGATGTACGTTATACATAAAATATATATTGGAAGCAAAACGTAAAATCCATGTATGGCTTCAAACTTTAAGTTATCCTATCATAACATCCTAATAATTTGGGGTGTAAGGGGTGTCGATAGACAACGTGTCAATCGGTGGTCGCCCTTATTTTTGGATTGTACTATGCTTACCATCAGGCGTAGTGCAGTCACTTTGCCGTGCTACAATAAAAAAAAATCGCATTGAAGAGCTCTTAAAAGTAATTTTGTAGGACACAAACATATACAAGATCAACATTAAATCTGTAATATATGTAGATATATGTTGTTATTATCAATCTACTCGACTCCCCTATCACTAGTCTATGGACGACGGTAAACACTTAACATCAGGTGACCCGCCTGTTCGTTAGCCTCCTATGATATGTAAAAAAAAATCTTATCTTATAAATAATCTTATTTTTATCTAATGCGCGAAGAAATCAACATGATCCAGTATTTCTTCACAAATTACTGTTATTAATTACATAATTAGTTATTTATACAACATCTCATATTCCTCCTTGTTAGTGTCTCTAAACTTTATGGACACGGTCATGTTCATCGCCCTGGCAACTCTTACACAGGCCCATGTGATTAAGGCGCATTAGTGTTCATTATACCTCCAACTAATTCGTCAGAGAGAGCCCATAGTTAGGGTTAACCGTCCAATGACCAAAAGTCGGAGCCCTGCTGAAGGGCCAACACCTGCCGGGTTAGGTAGAAGTTCCTGCTCACCCGGCTAAATAGTTTGGAAAGAACACCAAGGGGCTTAGTCAGTACAATTCTGGCACTTTTACCCTTGTTGCCTAACGAGGTAGAAATCTAAAAAGGTTCCCCTGCGAGAAAAAGGATTTGTTGATTAGCAATAGATAATTGTTATTATTACAATACAGTATTGAGTTACAGCCAACGCTATATAAAAGTGAGTTCGACTCGAAAAATTATAGTAAAACCGAAAACAAATATTTCGATGACCCCGATGAATATTTCATCAGAGCAGAAATTTCTCGAATGAATAAATGAAATAAAGATACAAAATATTATGGTTTGGAGTTTTTGGCGGTGTCCCAGTCTGTCATGTAGTGGATTTTATATTTTATTCATAATCTTGTGTTATTAGGCTCTATATTTTGTTTTCGTGGTGTTTTGCGTAATATAGTTAATTTATTGTGCATAAGTGAAGTGAATAATACCACGGAGCATGAAATTCTGAGATGCCACAAAAACTCCCTGGAAGGTTCTAACAAGGGATCCACCATCCTGTTAGAATATTGACTGACACGACGCTTATTATTGAAGTGATTGCACGATGCTTGTAATATTATTGACTACGTGACAATGGCAGTAATAATCTAAATGATTGATTGCCAAAAATAAAGATAAAAAAAATATGGTTTTGTTGAACGGATTTTATAGATATACATAATCTAATTATCATATTCATGTTTTTTACTGTTTTCGTAAAATCTGATTGTATTGAAAATACGTCGGAAATGTAAACTCGATTTTCCAACGTATGCTTCTAATATTTTGACTTAACTTTTTTTATGTCATAGGAGGCAAACGAACAGATGGGTCACCTGATGTTAAGTGATCACCACCGTCCATAGACACTTGCAACACCAGGGGGAGTCGCAAGTGCGTTGCCAGCCTGTGTTGGAGGAGGGAAAGGAAGAGAAGAAGGAAGGGCAAGGGGAGGGTAGGTGGGTCTCCGGCGCTGTCAATAATCGAACGAAACGCAACAATGCAAGCACTGTTACTTCACTTCGGTTTTCTGTGAGAGGGTGGTATTAACTACCCCGGTCGAGCCGACCCATTCATGCTGAAACCAGTAACAGCCTCAGCTTGGCTCTACCACCTACAAAAATGTGTTTTTATAGTTTTTTTGTTTATTGAATCACGACAAAGTGACTGCACTATGCCTAATGTTAAGTATAGTACAATCCAGAAACATGGGCAACCACCGATAGACAGATTATCCATCGCCGGTCGCCGCTGTCATGCCGGCCATAATGACGAAAGTCACCCAGTATTGGATATGCACAGGTTGATCTCGAAACGCGACGCGCAGAAGCGAGTCACTATGATGGGCTTTTTCGCCATATACATGGTGATTGCGACCCAGTCGGGCTGTAAAACCCTACCACCCCGCTATCGCCATTGCCTCGTTTGTTGCTCAGCAGGGTGCACCACGTGCAGGTGAGGTTGGCTTGGGTGTCTCAAGTCTTAAGACGTTACTCGACACCCCTTATATCGTACCGCCTGAGAATCAACAGATGTGTTAACGTATTACCTGAATTAAATGCATTTTCTATTAAGTTTAAATGATTACTGAAACTGAATTGGATTCAATAAACGTACATAAATAAATATTGCTACACGCACAAAAAATTTCATCGAAATCAGTCAATCCGTTCCCAAGATATAATCAAAAATTCCTTTCCTCACCAAAAATATTTCTAAAACTGTAAATTTAGATATGAAAGAAAAGAAATAAAATAAACAAAGAAATACTTTATTGTTGGAGTAACCATACAATTAAATTAATTTACACAAATAATTAGAAAGAAAAAAAATGGCACATTTGAGAAATGAAAAGAAAAAAGTCCAACAACTACCGACTCATTCAGCAAAATGTGCAGTACAGTAGTACTGCAGCACTGATCTTCGACGTTATAATATGATAATAAATGGACGTTCAGTCGCACATAATAATGGTTTAATACAGAAGAGTATAAGAGAGAATAAAGTAAAGGAACAAACAAATAACACAGACACACATAACACGTCACAGATGATCACACAAATAGGTATAGCTATAATGTAACTAACATAGGATGCTATAATGTAATATAATATATATTATAAATATAATATAATATAATGTAACTAACATACGATGCTTCAAATGATACTCAATTTTTTTTGGGGTGTAAGGGGTGTCGAATAACATCATAAGACTTGAGACACCCAAGCCAACCTCACCTGCACGTGGTGCACCCTGCTGAATAACGAACGAGGCAATGGCGCAAGCGGGGTGGTAGGGTTTTACAGCCCGACTGAGTCGCAATCACCATGTATATGGCGAAAAAGCCCATAATAGTGATTCGCTTCTACGGGTCGCGTTTCGGGATCAGCCTGTGCATATCCAGCTTATTACAGGCCGGCATGATAGTGGCGACCGGCGATGGACAGTGTGTCAATCGGTGGTCGCTATTATTTTTGGATTGCACTGTGCTTACCATCAGGCATAGTGCAGTAACTTTGGCGTGCTACAATAAAAAAAAATTACTTGTGACAATTGCACGAAAATTAATCTAATAGTTTTGGGACATTAAAATTTTCAAATAAACAGACAAAGTTTTCAAAAATAATCTTATTGTATACAGTTACATTGCATATAACACTGGCAATCTATTTTGGTTGATTAGATAATACATGATTGACCAAGACTTGTGATCATCGTTCCTAAAGGAGGTTATAGATTTTAATAGAAATTCTTGTATTTAAAAATCCTTGTCCATTTTTAATCTCGACGAAATAATAAACAGCGGTTACTGTATCATTAGAATCGTAAAACTGGGGTCTCGTTCGGTTCATGCAAATGAGAGAAAGATTTTTAATCTTCTTTGTTTTATCTCTTCAATACCAATCTTTAAATTGCTTGTCATATTGATTGTTTGTACAATGGATACCGGACTTTAAGAGAAAAATGAAGCAGTTATTTTCAAATGTTTATTAGTGAGGTTGAATGCAATCTGCTCAGCTTGGTGTAAACCAGTCCTAATGCTGATTCAAGTTCAACTTAGATATTATGGTTAAAAATACTTTTGCCATTATCTTATTTATTTTTGGCTTTATTTATGGTGACGAATCTTCTAGTGGATTTTTACTGCTATTGTCGCGTAAGAAAGAAAGAAAATAGATTTATTGTAGTAAATACACGGACAATATAATATTGAAAAAATAAAGTTACAAAGAAATATATAACACAACATAAATAAAAGAAATAAAACATTACAAGAAATTAAAATTATGCCATCGTGCTGGTTGCCATCTTTGCAAGTGACTCCAGCGCTAATTTTTAGCAGTGGTCAAGGGGGTTTATATACTACTAGCCTCTGCCTGCAACTTCGTTCGGGTGGAATAGTTACTTTGGGCTAATGCCAATATGCAGCGGAAGCTCTCGAAAGGAAAAAACAGTGATTTTGAAACATTCTTCATTGGTTTTCGGCTCCTATTAGTCTTAGCGTGATTTTATATAACCTATAACTATTCCCGATAAATGGGCTATATAACACTGAAAGAATTTTCCAAATTGGACCAGTAGTTACTGAGATTATCCCCTACAACGCCACAAACTCACAAATTACCTCTGTATAGTATTTTTTTTTTTAGTCTGTTCTATTCTGCAGACTCTTGGTCCGCACCTTTATTTTTTGCTTACATGTAATATTTTGTATGCGTAAAAATCGTATCCGTGAGCATATATATGTATATATATGTATATATATGTATATATATATTTTTTATTATTATTATTCTTAGTCATTTATTAAATATTAACTGTTCAATTATTATTAACTATTTTTGGTTTAATGACGTTATTGTTTTTATAGGGCTTCATTTCCATTCTTTATGGCCATTTTTAGGCTGTAATCCACAATATCCCGTGCCGGAGCGTCCACGGCCCGACGAATGAATCTACTTATCGCGTCGTCAGTCACGTCAGTATAGTAGACACAGGTGTCGGTGTGCCTAGATATTGCATAATATTAGTATATAGATAATAATAATAACATAATGACACTCACTATAAATAAATATAAATGTGAAGGTAGGTAAGTAATGATATTGCAAATTTGTTGCGATAATAGGATGATTTTCGGATAATATCC
Organism: Antheraea mylitta; assembly: GCA_014332785.1. NCBI lineage: Eukaryota > Metazoa > Arthropoda > Insecta > Lepidoptera > Saturniidae > Antheraea > Antheraea mylitta. The sequence goes on from JACEII010000001.1 coordinate 13,688,928, forward strand.
TCTAGACCTGAATTTTCTCATGTATCGATTCCACAGACTACGATTTAAAAACGATTTTTTTGGGAAGAATCACCTTCCTTAATATAAACACAATGACACTGTCCCTAAAACATTCCTATGTAGATATAACTGATGGAATTCGTAAAGACATACTTTGTTTTACGCTGAAAGTATTTTGCATACTGTCGTGAGTTTTGAAAAGTTTTCATTTATGCAAATATTAATGTTGATTATACATAATTTTATAAAACTTTTAACGGTTTTAACAGCTTCTTTATTTTAGGTACATTTTTTTTTATTGAAGCACTACCAAGTGACTGCACTATACCTGAGGGAAGCATAGTACAATCCAAAAACAGTGGCGACCACCGAGAGACAGATCATCCATCGTCAGTCGCCGCCGCTGTCATGCCGGCCATAATGACGAAAGTCGCCTGGTACTGGATATGCACAGGCTGATCCCGAAACGCGACGCGCAAAAGCTAGTCACTATGACGGGCTTTTTCGCCATGTACATGGCGGTTGCGACCCAGTCGGACTGTAAAACCCTACCACCCCGCTTTCGCCATTGCCTCGTTCGTTATTGAGCAGGGTGCACCACGTGCAGGTGAGGTTGGCTTGGGTGTCTGAAGTCTTAAGATCTTACTCGAAACCCCTTACACCCCAATTATTATTTTATTATGTAAATGAAATTATTTTCTTACAGTTTTTTTTTTTTTCAAATAAGTGTAACTTTAAAAGCGTTTAAATATTCTATGGGAAAACGGCAGAATAATTGTGTGTCTTATGCATAAAGTGTATATATAAGTGTTCTTGAAGTTATTGAAAGTAATGCTCGGGTCGGTGACGCTGACTCGGGATTACTCGGCTTTATTCGGCTTCATTCGTAATCAACTACGTATACTGTCTGATATAGAATGTATCATTCCAGGAACTACCTTTTTTATTACTATGTATTACAATATTAAAATAATGTTACGTATTTGTATATAATCAATGTAGAATATTAATATTCAAACTATACAATTTAAAAAAAATAGATACAGGAGTAAAGGTGCACCAAAAAAGCTATGGATAGATTGTATGAAAAAATATATTTGTACACTGAGATGACATCTGACAGGGGAGAGTGGAAAAGAAAAACATATTATGCCTACCCTATTTAAATGGGAAAAGAATAAGACAAAGAAAATCAATTATATATTTAGTACTAGCTGTGCCCGCGACTTCGTCCGCATGGGACTTTATGCACAAAATAGTATTAATAAAGTCATTTTTTTTCGATCTGACTACGCTATTGACCTCGTAAGGTCCTAACAGCGTCACCGGACTACTAAGTCGAGCGCTTAAGGCACTCAGCCGATTTTATTTGACAACTAACTCAAGGGTGCACGGCACATCTCGGCTTGGGCTGCTGTCTGATACATGCAATTCGCGACCTAACTGAGCTAACCTATCTGAATGTATTAAGTGTAGGTAATTACTTATCTGCTTTTCTCGCGTACTAAGTCGCGTCGTCATTAAAATTACAATAACTCTTCACAGATAAAACGGATTTTAATGAAACAAAGACTAACTCGAACTCGTTACTCGAAGATATGCTTTATGAGTTTCTTGAAAAGGGTTTATGCAGTACTTTAACAGTGATGCGTCTTCAAACAAGCAGATAGATAAACACACAGACAGACATATTTAAAATCGATTGAAATGTGTTTTATTACTCATTCCTAGACGCCTGCAATAGTTTTTTTTTTTTACAAAAATGTAAAAAGTACAGTCACGTTCGAATTATATTCTACACATTCTATTCTTCTATATCTTCTATTCATATAACAATAATATAAATTTAGCTTGTCTGTACTTTTTCGATTTTGGAGAAAAAGATTGTTGCTCGTGTCTAAGAATAAGTAATAGATTACCCCTCCTCACTCCTCCCCTCTTCGTCCTCGTCGTCCTCCTCGTCTATGTGTACCAAGCATACACGCCTCAACAACTCCTCCATATATTTATTATCGGAAAATTGAGAGTTTTTTAGTTCGATAAGGGAAAAAAAAGTAAACCCTTCCACATTCATGTGTAAGCGTGTAGGCGTGCACGTGTGTGGGGGTGATCGTGTAGTGTTGTAGCAGTTATGTATATTTTTATGTCACTGTATCGCGCAAGCAACGCACTCAAGGGCTCCCTACCGAGGGATCGAATCTAGGCTTGAGCCGCTACCGTGGGAGGCCTAATTGGGTTTGCGGGAGCGAAATTAGCCCCCAGACCACGGCGGCGTGATCTGTGGTTACGCGGGCGTGGGCGTGAACACGCTCTGTTTCGAGATACAGGCTGGTACTTATCGTTCGCTGACGTGATTGAATCAGGAGGGTCGGTAAAAATGTGTCGCGGAGGTCTTTTATAACGCGCAGCGTTAGGTACGGGTTCATAGTTTGCGGTGGATACCACTAACGGACTGGGATGATTCGCGGACCAACGGACTGGGATGATTCGCGAAAAAAACCGAACATTAGAAAATCGTAAAGCACATCCTTGGGAGCATAATTTATTTTTGTTTCATTAAAATCGGTCCATTCTATCAAAAGTTACTGTCGTTTTAATAACGACGCAGCGTAAATTCGACAGAGAAATAGATAAGTAATTGGACTCAATACATTCAAATGACCTTGTTAATCACTGTTTTACATAAGTTTCCACGCAGACGAAGTCACGGGCACAGCTACTCTTATAATATGTCTAGAAAATATAGATTTTAACGTTCATTATTATTTTAACGTTTCGTAATCGAGAACACACCGAATACAATGTGTTTGTAGTGAGGGAAGCCGCGTAAAAGCTCTCTCGACTTGGACAAACATTTACGTTTTTACGGCCAGCCTACAAATGTAGCCATAAAAGCCAAACAACGAGTGTCAGGTGAAATGCCAAGGTTGGAGTGTAGGGTGGGCGGGAGAGGGCGGGCGGTGTTGATGAAGGGTGTACCAGAGCGAGTTTACTCAAAAGCGTAGAGGTTAGTTTGACTTTACAAGTCAAGGTCTTGGATTTAGTTTCACGTTTGAAATTTGTATATTCAGAGTTGTACAAAGGCGAGCTTAAAGGAGTGGCTAAATTGTGTTATATTTAAAACTAACCCTCCGCTTGGGCTTCGGACGCTTACTAACGATGAAAACTAGACTAGAACTAGAAGTCTATCTTTTACTGTACTGAAGTAATGAAATAAAATCAGCAACTTAACACTTAAACTTCAATCTTAACCTTAATAGATTGAAGTTTAGTTTCTTTCATTCACTCACCTTTTATATGGATCTTTTTTTTATTTTTCATACAATTTTCAATCGTTTTCGTTCATGCAAACTACGTCTTGAAAAAAAAAAGTAGTCAAATAACTTTATATATACAATGTGTATGTGTGTATGTGACTGAACTCTTCCAGAACGGTTGTACAGATTTTGATTTTTTTTATGTGTGTTCAGGTGGATATAAAATTGATTTAGATTCACAATTGGAACGGTAGGTGGTGCTACAGTTGACTCTAGGATTGTTTTCATTATCAAGGCAGGACAACGTCCTCCGGGCCCGCTGATATACATATAAATTTGGCGATTAATTTTAGGTATATAGACATTATTTACACAATTAGAAGGTGTGCTAAGCAAGAATGAGGTAACAACGCGCGGGGGGCGTGTGGTGCGGCGCGGAGTATCAGGTGGTGACTACGAATTGGCCGCTAGATGATGACCGACATTCACCGAGTAGAGCCGATCTATAAATCCCAATATCATCTGAGTACCATGTTGATATACTTTTTTTTTCCGAAATGAAAACGCTGTTGAGCTGGAAAGGTCTTTACAGCTTCACCGAACTACATGTTGATATACGCTATTGTTACTTCCTTAGGAGTTTTTTTTATTTTATTTAAAACATAAAAGATTTGTAATATTGATATAGTCATTATAAGATATTGTTAGGTTAGTTAATTACGTAATAACTTAAGACAGAGGGTTAACCATTTTCCCCTTTTTTATAATATTATAGTTGTTCTGATAAATAACGCTATATCCATCGAATATCGTCGCTGATTGTATTTTAATAATGGACCGCAATGTTTTCAGCCTCTATATGACACAAATAAAACCGTATCGACGGTCGTGTTTTATTTTGTGATTAAAATATATCAAGCTTAATGGATCTGCATTAAAACGTATCCATTACTTCCGTGTTATGAGCACGTTTCAGTAAATATTTACTTGTTTTGAAATATCATAAAAAATGTTTACTAATTTCGATGATATGTACTGTATCGAAACTCTAATGGATCTCGTTTCATTTTAGAATAGTGTTGTTGAGAGGCATAGGTAGGTAGGCATTTTGATAGTTCGCTGAAGCTGTAAAGAACCTTTCCAGGTCAACAGCGTTTACATTTCGAAAAAAAAATCGTGTCATTTTAATTTATTCTCATAGTTTGCGAGAATATTTATTGGTTGTTGATATAATAGTCGCATAAAATTAAAGGTGACAAAATGGAATGCTAAAACTGAGATATGATATTAATATTTTCTTTTCTAATTTTGTCAGCTTTGATTGGCGCGAAGAAAACTGGTGTGAAGTAACAGTGCTTGCATTGTTGCGTTTCCGTTCGGTTAGTGAGAGCGCCGGAGGCCCACTTCTCCTAACCTTCCCTCTCTCCAATTCCCTTCCTCCCCATCCCCAAACACAGGCTGGCAACGTACTTGCGACTCCCTTGGTGTTGCAAGTGTCTATGGACGGTGGTGATCACTTAACATCAGATGACCCACCTGTTTGTTTGCCTCCTATAATATATAAAAAGCCTAAAAAAGACCCACTAGAGAGCTATTACCCTCTTTTTTTTTTTTTTTTTTCTCGATCTGACTACGCTATTGACCTAGCAAGGTCTTAACAGCTTCACCGGAATATTATATTATATATATTACTATTGACCTCTTCCTGAAGGAAGGTATGAGCATATTCACCACGCCAGCCCACGACTTAATGACCGTTTCAAAATTCCAGTAATCTACAATTCTGTATTTTCCCACGTACGATAGTACTACAAGACTGTTTCCCAAGTTCAGGTTTCCTTACAATGTATTCCTTTACCGTCAGCCGATAGTGTTACTAATTAAAATTAGTAAATGTACACGATGTACTAATGAAAGATATTTCACCGTTCAAACCACTCGACTTCCACGATTCAAGAGGTTTATATTCATCCAAATATACTCGTATTAGTTAAACCATTTGGTACGATTATCTTGGGATATAATTATAATTTAACAGTCATTTCTAACATTTACTCCAACACAGTTTGAGCAATAACTATACAATTTGATATACCTACCTTTGTGCTATTTCACTGTGAAGTTTTTAATCCAATTTACTAAGTATGGCCATTAAATTGTGCTAGACAGTATTTTATATTTTAGCACTGGAGGAGCGGTTGCTAGTAACGTTTATAAGTTAACTAACCTGTCCGTGACTTCATTCGCGTGGAATAGTTACTTTGGGCTAACAATAACATGCAATGGAAACACTCGAAATAAAAAAAAAAAACAAATTTGAAACATTCTTCATTGGCGCTCCGTTCCTATTGGCCTTGGTAAGATATCTAACACTGGAAAAAATATTTAGATTGGACCAGTATTTCCTAGTTTAGCTCGTTCAAGGAAACTGTTCAGCTTTATTATATTAAATATACATATGAAGTGTGAGATCGATGCACTAGGACTGACCGATGAGATATTGTTTTTATTAAATTTGTAAGTTTTGGTCTCGCGAGACATTAAATGGCTAAGTGGCTTAAAGTGAAATTTAGTTAATATATACATGGTTGTTTGGAAGATGTTTTACTTGAGCGTAATAAGAATTCAGAAGGACAGTAGAAATCTCCTACAACCGTCCTATGATATCAGCAGTATATTCTCCTTCACCAAATGCTCCAGCTCATTGCAGAATTTTCACTTCGTCAATCGATGCGTTCTACAAATATGCATCCTGTAAGTAGTCGTCACTTGAAAGGATTCTCAATTCACGCTTATTTTCTTCAGAATTGCTTGTATTACACTAATTTTTATTAGTAGCAATATCAGCGCTAATAATGAAAGCAAACGACCACAAAGAAACCTAAACATTTAGTAGAAAATATTTAAAAGGTTACAGAATAGTTTTCTGGTTTTTCAACTTACTAATACGGCTTGTATGGGCATAAAGTCAGTAACTTCTATAGAAAGTAGCCTTCGATCAATAGTCAGGTACGTATATACGATAAACTACATATACGTAGGAATACAAAATACACCGTATTGACTTTTCTTGTGAACACCGATCGATAGCATGTCCGCTTCGTATTAGATTTGCGGTGGGGAACCAAACACGTATATTATTCAAATGACCTAAACAACTGGGCATTGAACTTTAAACACCTTGACTGGTCTTTCAAAATATATAATTTTTTATTACCCTTATTCCACCTTAGTAAGAACAGCTCTTTATATACTTGTATTCTCCTGCATCATCAACTCAGTATTCACACCGTTTATATACATAAAATTCCTAAAACACAATCCACACATACTTTCTTCGATCTTCCTTTACTTCTACATCCGTCCACTTTTACACTTAACCTACACACATCAAAAAAGTCTAAGTAACATGCGTGATATTACAAATTTTACCATTTATATTAATTATTTCTAAGTATTTACTCAAACAAAGTGCGTAGGTAAGTAACCTTTTTTGTTATTGATGACATACTGGCTGGTTGTAAAAAAAAAATTTGATTATGTTTTGTTTTTTCATAAAATTCAAATGACTGCGAATTTGTTTGAATTTAAGTGCGTTTTAATTGCTACGTTTAGTCTTGATTTTATAATTTTACCAACTATTTAAACAAAGTTAGCGACAAAATTGAATTGTTAGATATTCTCTACGTCATGAAGCGACGTCATTTGATGGCAGATGAAATGCAAAGAGCTGTAGGGATGTTGCAAGCGGGAAGTAATCAATCTCAGCTATCTCGTCATTTTGGCATTCATAGAAGTGTTATTTGTAGTCTTTGGCAGCGCTACAATAATACAGGAGAATCCGCTGAATAGCATCCAGGCCTTAAAAGGAATACAACCACTAAGCAAGACCGGTACATACAACTGACTGCAAGACGCCAGCCGATGTTAACCGCTAGAGAGATGAGTTTGAGGCTACAAATTTCAAGTGGTGTTGGTGTAAGTCCTCGAACTGTGCGAAATCGACTGCATGAGTACGGCCTACGAGCTCGACGCCCAATCAGGTGCTCACCGATATGTCACGGGAATCGCGCTCGTCGATATGAATGGTGTAGAGAACGCATAACATGGACCCAGGAACAATGGGATAAAATTATGTTTTCCGATGAGTCGCGATTCGGGTTTAAGCCTGATACAAGAAGGATGCGAGTGTATCGTCGGCACGGAAGTACTGAAAGGCTCAGGTTCGTTCAGGAAGTTCATCCATACAGCGGCTCAACAGTTATGTTATGGGCGGGTATTATAAAGAACAGGCGAACTGAGCTCGTTTTTGTAAATGGAAACATAAATGCTGAAAATTACATTGAGGATATTCTCAGACCTTATGTCTACCTATTTGCACAAACCTTTGGCTCCGATTTTAGGTTAATGCATGACAATGCGCGTTCACATACAGCTCGGCGAACCAGTGAATACTTTGCAACGGAGAACATCCGGGTATTGCCCTGGCCTGCACAATAGCCAGATCTCAACCCCGTCGAGCACGCATGGGACATGCTCCAGAGACGTGTTTTGAAGGACTTGGACGGAGCGACAACAACTCAACAGCTGAAGGATTTGCTACAATTCCATTGGGAGCGAATACCGCAAGATGACATAAACAGTCTCATTAATTCAATGAATAATCGTTGCTGACAAGTTCTGAATAGCAGAGGAGACCATACTTTGTATTAAATTGTTCTATTCTTTCACAATAAATACATTTTCTTTAGAAATTTCATTTTGTAAAAAAAAAGTTTAGTTTCTTATGTATCTTAGTTTCTACAGTATATTCCAATATTGTTCATTTTTGTTATTAGGAGAACTTATAAAGACAACAGCTGTTATTTTTACATCATAGAACCCTAAAGATACTATTTTAAAAATAAAATACAACGTTATAATGTGAAGAACCATCCTAAAATTTTAATTAGTACATGTTGCTTAGACTTTTTTGATGAGTGTACTTTTAGTTATATGACTCTTATATCTGCTCTTAAAATTTTTATACGGTGCAAACCTGTCTCCTCAACCTCCTATCTCTCATGCCATTTTAATATACTTTCCAATCTGATTGGTCCTATTCTTATCCATCCTAGTTACACCACACAAGATTTCCGTTCGGCATGTTCCACCGCGGGAAGACTACAAATTTCTACCCTTTCGGGTAAACATTCTCTCGATTTCCCTTCAATTGTTAAGGAACTGTTATTAAGTCTAATTTACCCTATAGTCAATAATTTTGTCTATTGATAATTTGGGAGTCAATAAAACTTACCTCTTTAGTGAATAGAGATTTATTAGGTAAGCCAAATCCATCATTGGCTTCACCATACCTTACATGTGTAATGGAGCGTGAGTCTGTAATTTGTAATAAAAAAAAATTGTATGATAAATGCTCTGTGTTGTGTGAATTACTGCTCCTACATTATAAACGAATCATCCTCGTTCCTACTTTTCAGGCCGCCCTAATCACGAGATCAAACATTGTTTAAGGAATAGATTGAGACTTAAATAATTGCACAAATTTTGCAAGGTTGAAATACAGAATTACTAGTGTTATAACTATTTCTACTGTAGTCCACCCCAAATGAGTAGGTAGGTAGCACGCACTGCTAGACAAGACGTTCCAACTTGGTCTTACTAGCAGTTAGTTTGATGTTTGTCTTTAGTGTTATAGTGCTCTTTATGTAGTATCCTATAATCTAATGTGGCGGCCAATTGCGTATGTTTTGTGATGATAAGAAAATTTAAATCCACCTAAAAGCTAATGTGATATTAAAGGAAAATTTGGTAAAAAATAGGAAATATCTAAAAATGGGAACAACTTTTCCGTATATCTGTATTTTGACGAAGTATTTTAAATTTTAATAAAGATTGCTTTGTGTACCTTGTGCTGGTACGTTATATAGTAAAGGAAGCAAATTAAGTGCGAATTCCAACAACCAAAATACCACTATCTAAAGAATAGTACCAATGCAGTTGCCGGGGCCACAAACAAGCAATGTTTTGGACTAGAAGGCAACCACGATTTCCTCTTCAAAACAAAAGATCTCCCTGATTAAATCTCCTCGATTAAACCGCAATAGTGGTTTCCTGAAAAGTGTCCTACTATATAAATGTATGTATTTCTTTTTTTGTCATGAATAAGTTAAAAAAATATATATTTACAAAAAATTACAAAAATTGTGTGACATGAAAATTATGGGATTTGTTACTCTACATTATTCAGTTTATAACATATCAACACAATATCGTAGGAACAGATCAAATATTACTCAGTAAATATTATTTTCATTTTATATCAGAAAACACGGAGCGATGGCGTAGAACCGTACCTTCTACATGACTCGAACTGTTCCACTCAATTTCCTTTAAACATTTAAATTGAATGCGGAACATGGAGCCAGGGTTGTCACTATAATATCCATATAATCTATACATATAAGTATATAGAATGTAAGTCATACATGCCTGTACTTTTTAGATTATTGTAAATAAAATGTTTTAGGTGTCTTTGAATAATGTTTTATAATCAATTATAGAAATGTCTGTCTAACTGTTTGTTTGGATACACATCAATGCTAAAGTAATACGTTCATTACAAAATTTCTTCGAGGAAATCATAACATATATATTCGAGTAATATTTAGTCCTTGTTTCATTAAAATCGATTTGGTCTATCAAAAATTATTGCAATTTAAATGACGACGCGACTTAGTACAAAAGAAAAGTAGATAAGTAAATTGAATTTACATGTCGATGACTCTTCTTTTATTAATCACTGCTTTTTACATAAGTTTCCACGCGGACAAAGTCGCGGGCATAGCTAGTAAAGTAATAAAGCGAATCGATTCGATATCTTCCAGGATCGTTCTTCGTTATGTGCCCACATATTTTATTAAAAACATGAACATGAAGTCTTTGTTTCGTTTTACAGTTTTGATTTTCATTTACTACTTTTTATAAAGGTAGGTTTTTAGCATTTGACCACAATCTTACTCGATGTTGAATGAAGTATAGTCTAAGACTGTAAATACATTAAAATTTAAAATGGACTGGCTGCCGGAATACTCGTATGAAGTGTTTGGCGACAGATTGTCATCTTTGAGGGTAGAGTATAGCCAGACGGGATTAGAACAAGTTCTACCACAATAGTTTTGCTTTACACAAAGCCCGGGCTTATTCTCAAAGATATGAACCTACGTCCATCGACACGCTGTCTGAACACACAACTACTGAACCATCATCAGTTCAATTTTCATTATTGTTAAGCATATTCAATTGGATATCGGTATGTTTATTCAAGTTGGCATCTTATTATTATCATTTTTGAAGAGAAACTTTTTGTAGAAGGTCGTTGAAATTCTGATCTACAACCTTTCTATGTGACAAAAATGGTGGCGTTAAAAACTGTATCGGGTGAGAGTGTTAATGACACCGGTTCTCTTCCGATCACCGAAGTTAAGTGACGTCCAGTGCGGCCGGCACTTGGATGGGTGACCGCCCGGGAACACCACATGTCATTGGCTTTTTGTTGTATCTGAGTAATTGTTTCTTTGTAATACAAAGAAATCATATTGTTTTGCCTTTACGACACACCTTTTTTGTAGAGAGAAGTTTTTGAACGTTATATATTTTACTATAACTTACCACTAGATAGCGTTGCAGTAAATCAACTTCTGTACCGTTTAAGCAACCCCAATAAAACAGTTACTACTTCTAAGAGTTTGGTATGGTACTGTTGTTAGAATTTAAAAATGTATATATTTAAAAATAGCAATGAAAACTTTGACAACCCTAACAGTATCGTCTAGATACTCTAGATATTACCCTCGGGATATCGAAACACTTATCGCATGTAGGTAATCTGCGCGCTATCTTTATAATCTAGAGTCGGTGCATTTTATGCTGGAGCGTTTTAAAGCTATTCCGCGGAATATTGCAGCCATTTTCCTAGATCTTTCTTAGACTATAACATTTTAAGATAAAGGCTTGCTTCTCGACTCTGGGAATACAGTAATCAAGTGTTGAATAGTTTATGAATAACACTGTAATTTTCATACTATATGTCCCTTCGATCTTTTGACCTTGATGGAGAAGGAGTCAGCTATCAAATCATTTGGTGGTTCTATTAAGCATATAGTCATTAAACTCAAGGCATTTTAAATCATAACTAATTAATCTATTGACTGACTAACCGCTGACTAACTAACTATATGACTGACTAACTTTGTGACCTTATAACACGCTCATGCAATGCGTTAATGGAAAGGGAAGTGACTAGTATCAAATTCTAGTCTCCACCAATATATTGTTTTTCATTACATAGTATGAAACAATGTCCTCTAAGGGTAAGCTAGACTAACCATAGATGTATTTGTTGGTGAGATACAGATAATACCTTCACGTGTGCCATTGGTCTTAGCATGAAGATATATATTATAGGTATATATTATAACCTATAACCATTATCGACGAATGAGCTATATAACACTGAAAGAATTATTCAAATCGGGCCAGCAGTTCCTGTTATTAACCCATACAACTTCACAACATCACAAACTTTACCTCTTTATAATATTAGTATAGATTTCAAAGATTACTTCCTATTTTCTTCCTACATTATTCGAATATACTTCAATTTGATACTAAGTACTTCATAGCGAAGGTTTTTATTTAATTCATTTTACTATAACTGGCCATTACGAGGCGTTGAGCTATATTTGATTGCTTCTATATTCTGTATTAGAACTAGTGAGCTCGGAGGACCTTATAAATAATAAAAAAAAACGTCCCTAAATTTAACCACAGCGCCACGTGCATGTTCTAATAGTAAAACTAAACCATTCTTGAATTCATCTGAAAACACAATTTTTAAAATCAAAATCTGTCCAGCCGTTTTAGATTTCCGTCACATACACACGGACAGAAGAATTACCTATATATAAAGATTTAATGCTAATGTTCCTGGCTATTGTAAATATCTTGAAAATAGACTACGTATTTTCGTATTCAATTTTCATAATTACGAGTACATTATTGAATGACTTATTAAAGAGTTCAGCCACAAACTAATTTACGAAGTTTAAATACCTGTTAAGCTTAAACGCTACAAAAGAAACCCAATTAATGCGTGTTCCCAGATCGTTAAAATCTATACGAGTTAATAATAAATCATAAAGCGCTGTAAAATACGTAGGTCGTTTCCATTCACGAAAGTCACGTTAAAAGTGTTAAGGGATATTTATTAAAATGAAATAATTTCATTTTATATATTTTAATATTAACCTGGTGCGTGTAAAGATGTTAAGTATATATTTTTTTGGCCCGTATTATAAGCGTACAGCGGTGAAATATCCAATATAAGTAGTGTTAAAAACCTCTATATCTCGTATCAGTATAATTGTATATTGTTTAAAACGAAAGTATGATTCTATGTCAGTCTTGAAAAAACAGTTAAAATAATAAATGTCTTCGATATTGCAAATATATTATTTTTATTTATAAAATCGGCTAGCCACGTAGAAATCGAACCTGAATCCTACAAGTAGCAAGCGGGGAAACTTCTAAAAAACACCTCTGTTCTCTGTTTCTCAGCTGATTTTTCTTAATTCTTTTTTATTTGTAATTATTGACGAGCTTCAGTGTTATCAATAAAAAATTTGAAAAGTTTTTTTCTTTATAGTCGAAATGTGACAAATCGACGAGCACTGGTTTAAACAGTTTTGATTTTCACACTAGCGATATTTGTCACCAATTGGATGTCTCAATTTTTGCATCATATCATACATATAGGGGCAGTTTCAGGTCAGTGAGCATGCTCGGTCCCTGGCTGCCCCTTCCATGCGGCGGACGGTACACCGTGGGGTTTTAGTCCGTGCGAATCGGACATAACCTACCCTCTTCCCCGGGAGGGTAGCGTATCCGTTAGGGATTTCCCCACGTTAATAAAAAAAAAAATCATATCATACATATAAGATTATGACCAATAGTAAACATTTTTTTAATTATCTCCTCTGATTTTACTCGAGAGAAAACACTGTGACTGTGATTCTTTTGAAAGTAGAGGTATTAAACATACCTCAATACTGCAACTTGATAGTGGCAGTGCTTGATCATTGTTATTAGTTTATTAATATAATATAATTTATCCATAAAACCACTATAAGCCAAGCGGGAATTACAGTCTATTGACAAATAGAACAGTATTAATATGTCAATTTTATTTTTTAATTTTATTTTTGGCAACCAATCTTATTCATTATTACTATCATTGTCAAGAATGTAATAATATTACATGTGGCTTGTATTTATATTAATGTTCTAACTAGACAGTGGCTCCCTTGTTAGAAGTTTTTATGGCTCTCCAGAATTCATGCTCCGTATTTTATTTCCCATGTAATGCATTTATGCACAAAAACCGAAGTATAATTCTTAAAACACCACCAATATCACAAAATATACAGTTAAATAAAACAAGATTAAATATAAAATATAAAATCTACTACATGACAAAAATCCCACTAATAAATACCGTTTTAAATTTGTCATGTACGTTATTTTAACGGAAATCGCTCTATCTTCCAACTTGAACTGCAGACGAATTGGGCCGGTGCCCCCATTCTGACAGCTGTAACCACGAAACTCGTTTAACTAAAAAATATAAAGGTAAATAAATAACCTCCTAATAATAATCCTAATATCGTGAATATAAACGTATTATGCTTCTATACTAACGTAATTTTTACAACACTCTTCGTTAATGAACTGTTAATTTAAAAAGTATGTATATTCGTTCATTGTTAAGCCTTAATTTATTATTAGGGTTGAAAATATTCAAATTCAAAATCCTTTATATCAGACGAAAGTCCATATAGTTAGTATAAACACTTACGTAACGCCACCGCAGTTACAGATTTGATGGTTATCAAGCGTAGACAATAAGGTTAGGTTAAGTTTATTTTATACTAGCTGACCCATGCAACTTCGTTTGCACCAAATCAGTTATCACCAGTTTCAATTGTATTTTTAATAGCGAATTTTGATAAACACCTACCGTTTCCAATTATGAATGCAAACTATCAAGGAACTTACTCAAATATATACACAAATTTTATTATTTTATTCGCAGACTCTTGGTCCGCACCTTTTTTTGCTTACATATAGTGTCTTGTATACGTAAAAAATCGTATCCGTGAGCATATTTGTTTGTTTTTTTTTTTTAAGTGATTTATTAAATATAAACTATTTCATTATTAATTATTATTAACTACTTTTTAACATATACCCAGATGGTATGTGAGATATATCTTTTCAAATAAGCCTAGAACCCGTGGGTAGCATCTTCTACTAGGTTCAATTAAGAAAAAAACTAACCTAAGTGACGGCAATGTAAAAAAAACTTGAGGGGTCTATGGACCCCCGGTTAGAACAATTTTTTTTTACGTTATCAACTAAGCCATCATCGCTATGGAAAATATACATTGTAAAGTAAAATATATTCCTAATGGTTTACAATTATATAAGTGTCATTCTTAACAAAATGTATATAAGCGTAGCCGACTTTTAAATCGCTTACGTTGTAGCAGTCGGTGTTGCCAGACCGTTTGGCGGGTTGCCAACACAAACTCTGAATAAATGAACACTGGGGAAAAACATTTGTTGCTCTCAACTATTGTTCAGTTCGTTTCCGTTTGCGTTCGGACGTTGATTTTTTTTTTAACTAAAAAAATACTTTTATTTAGCACAAAACATCTTGATTTTTATTTATTTTTTAATATTTATATAATGTAACCGGTTGAGTTTTTAATGCAACAAAACAACTTAAAAAGAGTACGGTAATCTATACAAATATTATAAAGAGGTAAAGTTTGTGAGTTTGTGACGTTGTAGGGGTAATCTCAGAAACTACTGGTCCAAATTGAAAAGTTATTTCAGTTTTGTATAGCTCATTCATCGAGAAAGGTTAGAGGCTATAAATCACCACGCTAAGACCAATAAGACCGGAGCACCGATGAAGAATGTTTCAAAATCTTTTTTTTTTTCGAAATGACTACGTTATTGACCCAGCAAGGTCTTAACAGCTTCACCGCACTACCAAGGCGAGCGCTTAAGGCACTCAGCCGATTTTATTTTGGCAACCAGCTCTAGGGTGCACGGCACACCTCGGCTTGGCTGTTGCCTGTTGCATGCAAAATCGCGACCTATCTTAGCTAACCTAGCTAACTATTCATATATGTATGAGTTGTTGAAACGTATATGTGTACCAAGCATACACGCCTCAACAACTCCTCCAAATATTTATTATCGACAAATTGAGAGTTTTTCAGTTTGATAAGGGGAAAAAAAGTAAACCCTTCCAGTTTCATGTGTAAGCGTGTAGGCGTGCACGTGTGTGGGGGTGATCGTGTATTGTTAAAGCAGTGATGTATATTTGCGTATCACCGTGTCGCGCAAGCAACGCACTCAAGGGCTCCATACCGAGGGATCCAACCTAGGCTTGAGCCACTGCCGTGGGAGGCCTAATCGGGTAACGTTTCAAAATCTGTGTTAGCGTTAATCCAAAGTAATTAATCAACGCGGACGAAGTCGCGGGCAGAGGGTAGTATTTATATAAATTGATAAGATTTAAAATATTATTGTGAGTTTTTGATGGGATCTTAGTTTGTCCTGTAGTGGCTTTTATATGTTTTTCATAATCTTGTGTTATTTGATTGTGACTCTATATTTAGTAATGTTGGGGGCATTTTTACGTAATATAGTTCGGTTATTGGGCACATTGTGGATGGACAAGAGGCCACCATCTTTTTGAACATTTAAATGATTACAAAATACTTGCGATGTTATAACCGACGCCTCAATGGCACTAATAATCTAAAAAATTGGTTCCAAAAAAATGAAATGAGAAAAAAAGATTATTAATAACATTTGTTTGGTTTTCCAAAATAATGTTTACTTATTATTCTGGCCCCGTTATTGAGTTACGACTATGTTGACTGTAATCCTAGTCCTGATTTATATTATGACTGCTTGTTTGTTACGTTTTTATCAACTCGATCATGAAATTTTACAAAAGCCATTCCCAGGAGTACAGAAACGAATAAAGGGTACGTTTAAAACAAGAAAAAGCGATAAATCACATTTACATTGACACGAGTGAAACTGCAAGCAAAAGCTAGTGAGAAATAAATCATCAAAATACTGTCTGGCGTTAGGAAGGCTTCGTCTCCTTTCACAGATATATAGGTTTGCATTATGTTCACCATTCTGATACATAATTGAATTTGGTCGACATATGGATGAAAACGATAAGGCGAAATAAAAGACAAATAGAAAGAGAAGAAAGATGGCTAATGGATCGTTTCGATTAAGGTTTTATGTATAATTTCCATTCAATACATATTCAATACATTGCCCATACATTAAATATGAATTTTGTTCTCTTTCTAATTTTTTTGTCTTGCTTATTTTAATTGAAAAACTTACCAAACATTATTAATTCTCAATCTACTATTATCCCTTGAGATGGAGAAATATTGATATGGGTGTCGAAAATTTAGTTTTCTTATATTTTGATAAGGTCAAAACTGAAAAAGGTCTAATATTATTTTCTAATTTACTATTTCTTTGTATTTAATTTTTAATAAAAGAAGAAAATGTTTTTTTTATATATATATAACAACGGTGGCGTTTTAAAGCCGCATTATTCATACCGTTCGTATTTCCAATTTCGAAACAACAATCTCGGGAGAAACGGACAAACGCTTCATCCGTTCACTCATTTATTCAACATTTTATTGCTTGTTCTGGAGCTCTGCCAAATTTAACACTAAAAAACCTATTATTTATTAAAAACAGGGCTCTTAAAATACCGTTATACGTCAATAAAAACGAAACATTCTTTATAATTTGTGCTAAATTTTAAAAGAAAAGCATTTCCAATATAATCATATAGAATAGAACTGTTTATACATAGGTATATAGAATCATATACTTAACTAGCTGAACTCGCGACTTCATTCGCGTGCAACTTTGTGTAAAAAAAGTGATTAATAGAGTCATCTGAATGTATTAAGTCCATTTACTTATCTACTTTTCACTCGTACTTAAGTTGCGTCGTAATTAAAATTACAATAACTTTTGATATAATGAATTAATTTTAATAAAACCAAGACTGAAGTGTTACTTGACGATATATTTTATGATTATATCGTGAACGTAGTACTTTAGCAGAGATACGTTCAAACAGATAGACAGAATGTGTTTTTTTAACTGACTACGCTATTGACCTAGCAAGGTCTTAACAGCTTCACCGGACTACTGACAGACATACCGACAGATAGACAGACTTTTCTATAAAAGATTGAAATGTATTTTATTACTAATTCCTAGATTTAAATTCTTATTATACACTCATCAAAAAAGTCTAAGCAACATGTACTCATTAAAATTTTAGGATGGTTCTTCATATTATAACGTTGTATTTTATTTTTAAAATAATATCTTTAGGGTTCTATGATGTAAAAATAACAGCTGTTGTCTTTATAAGTTCTTCTAATAACAGAAATGAACAATATTAGAATATACTGTAGAAACTAAGATACATAAGAAACTAAACTTTTTTTTACAAAATGAAATTTCTAAAGAAAATGTATTTATTGTGAAAGAATAGAACAATTTAATACAAAGTATGGTCTCCTCTGCTATTCAGAACTTGTCGGCAACGATTATTCATTGAATTAATGAGACTGTTTATGTCATCTTGCGGTATTCGCTCCCAATGGAATTGTAGCAAATCCTTCAGCTGTTGAGTTGTTGTCGCTCCGCCCAAGTCCTTCAAAACACGTCTCTGGAGCATGTCCCATGCGTGCTCGATGAGGTTTTGACGATTGTGCAGGCCAGGGCAATACCCGGATGTTCTCCGTTGCAAAGTATTCACTGGTTCGCCGAGCTGTATGTGAACGCGCATTGTCATGCATTAACCTAAAATCGGAGCCAAAGGTTTGTGCAAATTGGTAGACATAAGGTCTGAGAATATCCGCAATGTAATTTTCAGCATTCATGTTTCCATTTACAAAAACGAGCTCAGTTCGCCTGTTCTTCATAATACCCGCCCATAACATAACTGTTGAGCCGCTGTATGGATGAACTTCCTGAACGAACCTGAGCCTTTCAGTATTTCCGGGCCGACGATACACTCGCACCTTTCTTGTATCAGGCTTAAACCCGAATCGCGACTCGTCGGAAAACATAATTTTATCCCATTGTTGCTGGGTCCATGTTATGCGTTCTCTACACCATTCATATCGACGAGCGCGATTCCCGTGACGTATCGGTGGGCACCTGATTGGGCGTCGAGCTCGTAGGCCGTACTCATGCAGTTGATTTCGCACAGTTTGAGGACTTACATCAACACCACTTGAAATTTGTAGCCTCAAACTTATCTCTCGAGCGGTTAACATCGGCTGGCGTCTTGCAGTCAGTTGTATGTACCGGTCTTGCTTAGTGGTTGTACTCCGTTTACGGCCTGGATGCTGTTCAGCGGATTCTTCTGTATTATTATAGCGCTGCCAAAGACGACAAATAACACTTCTATGAATGCCAAAATGTCGAGATACCTGAGATTGATTACTTCCCGCTTGCAACATCCCTACAGCTCTTTGCATTTCATCTGCCATCAAATGACGTCGCTTCATGACGTAAAGAATATCTAACAATTCAATTTTGTCGCTAACTTTATTTAAATGGTTGGTAAAATTATAAAATCAAGACTAAACGTAGCAATTAAAACGTACTTAAATTCAAACAAATTCGCAGTCATTTGAATTTTATGAAAAAACAAAACATAATCAATTTTTTTTTAACAAAAAAAAACCAGCCGGTATGTCATCAATAACAAAAAAGTTTACTTACCTACGCACTTTGTTTGAGTAAATACTTAGAAATTAATTAATATAAATGGTAAAATTTGTAATATCACGCATGTTGCTTAGACTTTTTTGATGTGTGTATATATAGATAAATATACGTCACGATTACAAAATAAATAAAGAAAAACATATATCTGATTGATTAAAAATATTCAACAATACCCCAATCAGCTTCATGCTGCAGTAGAACTGGGTAATACTACAATGCTGATATTCAATAGAGGACCATAACAATGTACGAACGTGTATTCGCTGCCTTAACAAAAAGATTACACCATCACTACATGAAAAAGGCCAGGTTACGATATAAACCACATTTACGTATAGCCATTGCAACAAATCGGCCCCCTGCAGCATAAGGCCACGATATAAGGAATCGGGGCCTCATTACCACCATGGGATGCGAACGACGCCTCATTTATTGAATCCCGATTTGAAAACACTATTCGTTCAGACTTGAGCAGTAGCCGTATCTTTTAGGTTAGGTTGTAGATTAGGTTTTAATATGTTTAGTTTTATTGTACTATTGCCTCACACCTCGAGCCGTAGACACGTTTTAGTTTTAGATTTAATATAAGTTAAATTTTAATCTTTTGATATTATGTTATTCTATATTAAAATGTATTTTTATATCTTGAAAACTCGGCCCAGATAATTAATATATAAAGAATAATAATAAAGACATTAAAAAATTATATACACAGCGATACAGTAATATAATGCAAATGAGTAACAAACGAATCAAAAATACTATAAACAAGAGATATATAAAAATTAAAAGTGAGTTTTGAAATATCACTGCTTAATAATTTAAAAAGTTAAATGGAATATTTAATTTAATTATTTTTTATCATCATAATAAGTCCGATCTTCTTGTAGCTTCCTTTGTCTTTCCAACTGTCTTATATAAAACATCACATCTCGAATATCGACATTTAATCTTGTAACCTTTTCGTACATTTTTATGTGAAAATGCAACGTTAGCGTCTTCAGATAGTTGTTCACCAACGTCGAATAAATCATCATCTGTTGCTGCTTCAACTGCCTCAATAAGGCGAATAGATAACCGATCTTATATCTTATATGATCCTTGTATTTAACCCTTAACAGTTGAGCGTACGGTAATTTGTACCTCGTCTCATAAACATAGTGTTCCATTAATGCAATCGTTTTACTTTTCTCCGTGTAAATCCTTGTTTGATTCTCCCAATCGAAATATTCTTGGCGTAAATGCAATTTTGGTCTGTATGTAGTCACTCTTTTGCGGATCGCGTCGAACCGACGGGTTATTATTCCTGGATCATCGGCATCGTTAGCAAAATCCGGTATAGGGCTTTGATTTTGATTCAATAAACGAGCTATGTTTATATTTCTCTTCCTTATTACAATATCATCCATTGTTATATTATAACTAGGTTTCGCATCATTATGTACAGTTGCTACAATAGGTTTCTCCGTAGTTACATTCGATATATGTACTTTTTCATCTACAGAGTGTTTCTTGATAAGTGATAGGGGTATCGTATGGTTTATTTTTGATTCATCGCCTATCATCGATGTGAATATATCATCGGCATTCTCTTCAAAAATGTCTTCATAATTATTAGCAAAGGTTATACTGAAAACTATAAAAACATAACTTCTAAAATTTCAACTACTTATTTCGTATACACTAAAGTTCCGTTCCGTGACGCGATTATGGCTTAGTTAGAAAATTCAGTGTACTATTACAATTAAAAAAATGATATATTATATTATATATATTATAGTGGACGCTACTTTGCACGTCCGCCTGCAATTAATTGACCACCACTAGGTCTAAACGTGTTTCGCTCCTTCACGGAGCATTTTCAGATCGATGCTGACTCCTCCGATGCGAGCGGGCGAGTGCAAAGTGGCATTCACTATAATATTTAATGGTGGATATCCGTAAAGTAACCCCTTCTTCAATCAAAATTGTACATATAAATATGAAATAAAGAAAAATAGTATGGTGAATTCGATATATTGATTTCATCATCTCTCTCTCAGGGACCCAAAACAGGGGCACAGACCTCTTCCTGAAAGAAGGTTTGGGTATAATGACCACGCAGCATATTGGCGATTAGTACTACAAGAACATTTCTCAGATTTAGGTTTCCTCATGATATTTTCCTTCACCATCAACCGACTCTGTACCAATTAACATTAATAAATGTAGGTGAATTCCTACGAATTCGTTAGTACATGCCAGGATTGTAACTTGCAGACATCGGATTGGAATTTCCACCGGTCAAACCACTTGACCATGACTCGAATATTGGACAAAGTAAAATAAAACTAACTTGTACAATCTATACTAATATTATAAAGAGGTAAAGTTTGTGAGTTTGTGACGTTGTGACGTTGTAGGGGGTAATCTCAGGAACTACTGGTCCGATTTGAAAAATTCTTTCAATTTTATATAGATTATTTATCGAGAATGGTTATAGGCTATATATCATCACGCTAAGACCAATAGGAGCGGAGCACTGATGAAGAACGTTTAAAAATCGGGCGTTTTTTCCTCTTCAGAACTTCCGCTGCGTGTTAACGTTAACCCCAAGTACCTATTCTACGCCAACGAAATCGCGGGCAGAGACTAGTTCAATATAAACGAATATTAATGTAACTCACAAAACAAAATACCAATGCGCAATAACTGAAACATTTACATTAACCGTTTTAATTATTGCAAACACTATAAACGTTTATCGGATGTGTGTAATGCGATTTAAGATTTAATATAATGCTTATTGATTCAGTCTGGTAATTATTTAAGCGCTTAAATTCAATATCGTTTATATTTTGTAGCGATATCTGTTATTATTTAAAAGACAAGTTAAATGTATCTAGATTTGCGAAAATGCTTTATTTATAAACCTGAAAATCTATACTTCTATACTAATATTACAGAAAGGTAAAGTTTGTGAGTTTGTGACGTTGTGTGGGGTAATCTCCGAAACCACTAGTCCAATTCGAAATATTCTTCCAGTATTATATAGCTCACTTGTTGCGGAAGGTTATAACGCGCTATCATCACGCTAAGACCAATAGGAGTAGAGCACCAATTAAGAATATTTCAAAATAGTTTTTTCCTCTTGAGAGCTTCCACTGCGTGTTAGCGTTAGCACATTATATATTAATATGCTATACTGGGTGTCAGGTTAGTCTCCAGCAATATTTTTACAGGAGTATTATTAGAAGTTACTGATTCTAAATCAATTTAAAAAATAGGTGCTTAATATTTGACCTGCTTATCTGGAGAAAAGCAAAACTTTTTCACTCAACATTAGATGATTAACGCAAAAAGCACTATGAATTACCACATTCAATATATGCCGCACAGTCGGAGCCGCGTCCCGCTTCTTTTTGTTCGACCGCGCAGGAATCATGACAATAAGCAACTACGTAATGGTTAACCTTGAAAAGCTATGCTTCAAATTTGTGCATTGAACCTAGGTGTGACTTTTTTACGTTTAAAAGTATCTAAAAGTTCATAATTTAAAAGTTTTAGAACAAATTTCAACTAAGTTTCTCTTTGTTGTTTATTAGTATTTGTTTTGATATTATTCTTTTGTATGTTAAATTTAACCATGAACTAACTACCACACGATTGAACGTTGTTAACCTTTTAACAGTCACCTAGTATAATTTAATATTATGCATATAGGTACACGTATGTTGGAAGCGTTTTTATTTTATCCCTGATTTTCGATTTGGATTAGTTCATATTAGCCTAGTTGTCAGACACGAAATACACGTTTGTATTCTTGAGGCTCACATGCCAGTACAAATGTGTATCTTACGAAATCTTACAGGTATGAACAGCTAGCTAAGATTAGCGTAGACAGGTTCGCGGTGTTACAACCAAGGCAACAGCCGAAGCCGAGGTTCGGCCACTCTGGCACTTTTGAACTTGCTGCCAAGCGACGAAGTGCCTTAATCGTTAAGCTGCGATGCAACCTCTGACGAAAAATTATGTTTTTTTTTTTTATATTAATTATATTTTTGGCAAGATTATTTGGCTCGATTATTACTGTCATTGATGAGAGGGTCATTATATTAAAAGTGTTCTTGTGATAATATCAATGTTCTAACAAAATGGCGGCCCTCTTATTAGAACTTTCCATGGAGGTTTTGTGGCATTTTAAAATTCATGCTCCGTTGTACTATGTCCCATCCACCTCACTTGTGCACAAGAACCGAACAATATTACGTACAACATCATATTACAAAATATAAAGTCAAATATACAAGATTATGAATAAAATATAATATCTACTACGCGATTAACAAAAAAAACACTCGACAAATAATGTTACTTTCATTTGTTTCTACACGTTACTTTACTGTTACAAATACATTGCTTTTTTTTTTGAAGAAACAGCGAGTATTTTTGTTGTTTGAAGAATTTAAGTATGCTGCGTAATTAAATAACAAAAGAAACGATAAGCACAAATTTTCAATGACAATTAACGCAAGTCTAGACGCACGTGTCTTTTAATCATTACAGGCTTCCATTGGATAAGAGATTGACACATTACTTTGTTAGATATAAGACTCTTATGGAGTTTTTGGTAAAATCCTATTCTCTTATGTAGTGACTTTTTCTTACAATCATAACCTTTCATTATTTCGCCCTATGTTGTGATAACTGATGACATCTTCGGTAAAGAAGTAAAGAAGTATTATCTCGATGTAATATCTGAATGTCGGGTAGTTGTACTGCAAACGGCCCATATAAGGGGCCGCGGTTGTCTGTTGACTCAGTCTACCCGGTATGGACTGGTCAGCTCAGCTCCTAGTTTTCCACGAGATCTCAGAGATCTTCGCGTACGACGAGGTCGCGAACGACCCAAAACAGGGCCTCATTCGCGCGATCGCGAAATTTCCCGCCATCGTGGCTACGATCCAACGGATCGCGCGCGCCACCGTCTGGAAATAATAATAATTTTTCTCAATACAAGATAGAGTAAACTCGCGCGTTTACGTCTATCCTCCCCTAAAATCGTCGAATAATATCGGTATTCCATTTTTAGATCCCGGCTCCGATGCCGTTCGTTTAAACTGTAAATTCGATCTTTTTCATTTTTCTGTGGCCGGCCACATCGCGAATTCCTGTCCCGTGCGTCACGGGCAGAGAGCTCTCGTTTTTCATACCCGCACACTATTCGTCGCATTATCTTGGCAGCATCTTTGCTCGAGGCCACCCGGGTGGGCACAGAGATCTTGCTGTCGCGAAACAGTACATACCACATCGATTATACACATACACAGATATTCAGACATGCACCTTACATGTCTGGTGGAAGGGTTTACTTTATTTCCCTTATCGAACTGATTCGAGTGGGTTAATTTGTCTCTTTCCGAATTACATATTGTGTTTTTGTATCATGCAATTTTAATTGTATGATCCAAAAATGAATACATGTATAACTTAGCATAGTTTAGCTAGGTCAGATCGGGTATTTTTATCGGTAACAGTTCAAGCCAAGGTGTGCCGTGCGCCCTTGAGCATGTTACCAAAACAAAATCGGCTGAGTGCCTCAAGTGCTCGCCTTAGTAGTCTGGTGAAGCTGTAAAGGCCCTAAATAAGGCCAATAGCGTAGTCAGTTCGAGAAAAAAAAATTGACTCACTCTTCCGATGGCCGTCGTAGCATGCAGTAGCTCTGTCCGAACTCGTGTCGGTTATTTAAAAGCGATTCATTGTTAGAATTGATTCTTAACAGTTTGTGTAAATTGGTCAGTTCTGTTTTTAATAATCACAAATGTTTCAAAATTCCTAAGAATACATGTACAAATTATACATATACAATTTTACAAACACGAAATATGAAAATGGTAATTATAATTATATTACTATTGTTATATTAGCTAACTGAATTACTAGCAATAATTATAATTACATGACTGCTGTAGTTAATAACTGTGTTTCAGCCACTGACACTCACTGCCGAAAAACACTAAGCTTTTTTATTTGAAAAAGTACACATAAAAAATACTTGTGATCGTAATATACAACAATGGAAAATAGTTTACCAAATAATGAAATGCTCAATTAAATCGTTATTGTGCACAATTTAGATGGATGCCAAATAAATATGAATTTTGAGATGTCAGAACGGACGTGGGAAAGGGCAACTATAGTAGATACCATATTTCTATCACAAAAACGGATAGTTCAAGCAATTTTGAAGACTAAGTTTCAGAAATTTAGTATCCTAATTCTACCCTCCCAATACGTTTTTTATAACTTAATTTATGTCCACAAAAACTTAGACAAGATGGATTTGTAGGAACCTCGAGCTCACTACTGTGGTAGTCTAAATTAACTTGAAGAGCGTATTGATAAGACTCGAAATGCGTATAATAGACTATTTTTTTCTATCTTTATATATTTAGACAGAGAAGCGATCGTTCAATTGTTTTAATAACATACTCTGTTTACAATTAATTCAAACGTTTCAGTCTGTCAAAGAGGATGACGTACTTGGCAGCTAGAGATCTAGTAAGAAACTGGCATGATTTTAATACTAGAAACAGTGACAAACTGCTCATCCTATGTTTCAGGCTCTAAAAGACCAATAACAGATTTTTAGGAAATAGTGTTAGGTTCCATAACGTAGATAGTAAGTAGATTCAAGCACAAAGTCAAGTGGGTTTTGATGTCAAAGGGCTACTAGGGTGGATCAATATTTGAACGATGGTGATGTAAATAACACCCCTCTCTGTGCATCCGCTAAAACAATTGTAAATATTATGCATTGTTATAAAATATACCTTGGTAAACCATATATTAAGGCTTTTTTCTATGAGTGAGTTGTGCAGTGTACAGTGCACCAAAGCAGTGGTAAAATTGTGACTTTAATAAGCGCCCTTTAAGAGCCTAAATTCAATGTAGTATTTAATCATATTCCTTATTAATGTAAATTATGAAGCTTTGACACACAAAAAATTATAATATACGAACTCCACACAACGGTGTGAAGGGGAACTGCCAGTAAAAACGGACTAAGAAAATAAAGTCACAATCCGTTTAAACACGTGGCTCCGAAGTGGCACATAAATCTCCTATCCAATCGCACGAGACACGGCCAGAACAATAAAATGTCTCGTAAAACCTAGAGAATACCTTACGAATGTTTTATTTAAGAGGACACGTCAAATACTAATAAATTAACGGACCTCGCGATAAACATTGTCATACAAGACATCGTGCTATGTATTTTCAAAGATTGCCCAGATTTATAGGTTATAGGGTTCGTTATGGCTAGTCCTGAAAACGTTAATGAGACATTTTTAAGAAATTTAATTTTCTACAAAATAGCCTAATAAGCCATTTCTTGAGATTTCACTTTTTTGGAGCATAAAAGCTTAATGAATTATTAACAGTAATTAGAAAAAAATACTTTGACAGGAAATGTACATCTCACGAAATATTGATACTAATGAGTTCCTTTACCGATATTTCATCCATGTTATCTAGATTTTCCAAAATCGTCTAATGTACGGTTTTACGTTTTTCCACGTACCTACATTGATTATTTGGAATAAACTATCAACGGTGGCATTTACGAATCAAAATTAATGTCAGAGATTAAAAAAACCAAACCACTCCTTTCTCAAGGGCCGCAACGCATCAGTGATTCCTCTAGTGTCGCAGTTAGCGACGGTGATCACTTATCATCAGCTAATCCACATCTTCGTTTACCCCCAATTATTTTAAAAAAAGTACATGAGCTCACAGACAGCCACTAGTAATATATTAAATAAGTAAAGAAAACTAATGTGCTTACGCTTGAATCTCTTAAAAATTATTCACAATAGCGCAATATTCCCAACTGTAAAAGCAATTTAAAGAAGTTTACTCGTTCAAAAGATTCTTAGAATCCTTTAGGGGACAAGTTACTTTTTTGTGCGTAAATATTTTCTAAGCATTCGGTTAATTTAGGTTTAGAAAAAAATTAATTCTCAGTTTACAAAAAAATAACCTTCATTTCGTTCAATCGTCGTATTTAAAATTAGTGTAGCGACCTTTCCCATAAACCTATATCTAGTCCACATCAAACTCATTATACTAGGTATTAGGAGACCACTTCTGGAAGCGAAAACTGACGATAGTACTAATGACACCTTTGATGGGACGGAAAAAAAATCGATCCTGATTTAAAAAATATATATTTTATTTTATTAGTTAAGTATAAACAAGTTTCGTATACATGACAATGTTAAATTGACACTCGATTACGTGAATAATCTGCGCGTTACGGTAACTCGCTGATATAGGCATTCACAGTTCGGTTCTTTTCAATATTGCTAAGTAAGAACCGAAAGGCTAATACGCTCTTAGCCTCCGATACCCTGCACCGTGTACTCAGTCGTTTGCACTTTTATTTCATTCACTCTTTCACTCGCTAACTTGTAATACCTTTAATAATTGTTTCCTTAAAGACCGTAGTGTGATAATAAATATAACTTTCCTCAATGAATCTTTACTAATAATATAAATGCAAATATGATTCTGTTTGTGAGGCTATCATAGTTTAAATACTCCACAGATAATTATGTAATTTTGCAGAGACGTTGTCATTCATATCTTTCGTCCAAAAATACTGCTCCGGAGTGATATGTTAATCTCTATTAACACTAGGACTGACTATTATAGATATATCAAAGGTGGCACCATATTTTAATTTTGAATTTCTTTTTCAATAACCGAGCCACAGCAATGCGTAGCTGGGTTAGCTAATAAAAACATAAATGTATAGCGTAGTCCGGTGAAGCTGTTAAGACCTTGAGTAGTCCGGTGAAGCTGTTAGGACCTTGATGGGTCAATAGCATAGTCATTTCGAGAAAAAAAAAATGTATAGAGAAATCCGAATACCGTCTTGTTCTAATTTTAGGCATACGTATCAAGGGAGAGGGAAGGAAAAAAAATCCGGAAGCACTCTCGATACGGTTGGAATATAGCATGATTTATCGTTAGGTAGACGACCGTGGTGCTATTAGGCAGTGTCCATACCGTATCGTTTTTAGGTCATCGATCGACTTACTTTTGTGTCGGTATAATGTGCTATTGTTATTTCTATCCGAGTTATTGTTGGCTAAAAATTTATGTTCTGCGCCAAATATCTTATGTACAACCTTCGTTATTATGTTCGAATGATAGACTCGAAAGCTCGAAGGTAAGATCTGATCTAAATAATCTATGAGTTTATTCTTGCGTGTAGTGTTATAACAGATTTTGCAATAGATATCTGTTATAAAGGAAAGTAATCAGGAATGTGACTAAAAATTATTACATTTTTTTGTATGGCCAAATTTAATTCGAAATATCCTTGACAGGTTTTCATATGATTTTGTACACAAAAGTTCTATATTGTTTCTCAAGTAATAGTGAAGAAAAGAGTTGGTACATTTCAAATGAGTTACATCTAATTTTAGTTGTTCCTAATATTTTACGTTACTTTTCAAGTTCACTTATTTCTGTTATTTATAATTTTTAGGATTTAACCAGAACCTCTCTTCATGAGTTTTTGGCGGAATCTTGGAATGTCATGTAGTGGATTTTATATTTAATTCCTAATTTTATACCTTGCTCTATATTGTGTAATATTGGTGGTGTTTTACGTAATATAGTTTGGCTATAGTGCACAAGTGAAGTGGATTGAAAATAATATCACGGAGCATGGATTCTGACTTCTCACCAAATCTCCCTGGAAAGTTCTAACAATATTGAAATTATCACAAAAAACTGCAATATTTATAAATTTACTTAAGATCCTCAAAACAGAGTTCAATAAAATGCACAAAAATCCTTCTAAATGTGAACACACCATGAATCAAATAAGAAGACAAAATCATATTATTGAAACAAAGATACAAATAAAAGTTAAATTACATTAAACAATTAAATTTTAAGAAATCTAGTGGAAGTTAAAGAAACACAAAAAATATATCGAATTTGAAACGTAATCTAATACACAAAGATAACATGCGTTACAAAGGGCCAACTGTCCTAAATATTATTTACTTACTCCACAATGGTAGTAAAAATGTACTAAAAGATCGGTTGCCAATACTAAGAGAAATAGAAAAACCTCAGTAGTCTTTAATGACAACGTAGCCTAAAACCTAAGATTAAAACGGTGGCTGATTTGCAATCTAATAAAAGTAGCAGGCTAGTTGGCTATTGGAAAAATGACCTACCATAATTCAAAACGGTTTTTGAATTTTAAGCTTTTTCCTTTATATTTCTATTCTGTATTTTAATACGAATTTCGCCGAATAACTTAATACCTGCATAATAGGCTGTGATACATCCAAGGTGATGTTCTCTACATCTAAAACATAGTTGAAAAGCTATAAATATTATATGTTAAAATGTCTTGAGGGTACCCTCCTGCACGAATAACGAAGGGCGGTTTACTAAGGTCTTAATTAAACTCGGTAATTAATCAAGGTTTATATTACACAGGCTCATTTGAAAAGGCTTTTGATAATGAAAAAAACAGTACATTTTCAAACAGACTTTGTTTTTTTTTATGTTCTATTATTAATATTTAGAATGAGTTTTATATTTACACCGGTCCGTTTTCTTTATTTATAACGTTAGAATAATTTACATAAGTTTTTGTAATCAAAAACGACTGGGACTTGTAAGTTTCAAATGATCATAGTAAGATCTAGAGTTATTATTTAATGATTAGTAAAATAATATTTTGTTAATTCAAAATCTAGAAAGAAGAAAGAAAGAAATACTTTATTCTTGGAACAAACATACAATTAAATTAAATTACACAAATTATTTAAACAGAAAAAAAATTACATTTGAAGATTAAAAATAAATGTCCAACAATTGGCGAACCCATTCAGCAAAAATGTGCAATACCGTAGTACTGCAGCGCTGATTTTCGATGGGAGCCTATATGTTGATAAACGGACGTTCAGACGGTCATATTAATGTAAATATAAAATTAATAACGAACAAAAAAAGTAAAAATTACACTTAACACGTCACGGAAAATCACACTAAAGAAGTATGGCTACTGTAACCACAAATCTAAGACTAAATAAAACAGATATCGTTTTAGAAGTAAAAAATACACACCAACAAAATAGAGCGTACAATAGAACTGCGGGAATATAGTAAACTTCACTTTAATTACTGAGTTTGAAGTTGCAATAGGTAGCGCTTATATGAGAGTTTAAAGCTAATTTTACTCTGTTTGGATCGATATGGTGGTGGGATGTTGTTCCAACAACGAGTGGCGGCATATTTGCATGACCCTCTGAAAGCGGTAGGTCTATGGAAAGGTATCGATAATGCCTTAGTAATGGTGCGTGAACATGAAAAATATGTGTGATTGTCATGTCTCCACTCTAACTTGGCTTACAAATATTTTGGGTTTTTGGTTCTTATCAGCCCAAAAAGTAACGTAGCCATGTGTAACTCGCGTTGTGCTGCCATTTTTAATATATTTGCATCATTCAGAAATGGTGAAATATGCCCACGGCGCGGAACATCGAAACAAAATCTGGCACAACCATTCTGCACACGCTGGATGGATAGATCAGTACGCGATATCAAACAAGGACCATACACTGTATCACAGTAATTAAGTCTCGATAGAACTAGAGTGTCAACTAGTATCTTCCTCAGTGTGATACTAAAATACTGTCTAAAGCGATACAATATTTTTAACCTGTAGAAGCAATTTTTATAGCATTGTTTATGTGCGACTCAAAACGAAGTTCCGGGTCGATGAGTAACCCCAGATTACGAATTATATTAACCCTATCTATATTTTTGCCCATAATTTTTATCACTGGATTGGCGGATAGAATAGAATTGTTTTGCAACTTGTTTCGTAAAACCATGAATTTTGATTTGGTGGGATTGAGGACCAGTGTGTTTTGCTCAGCCCAGGACATTACTCTACCGAGATCCTCACTAATTTTATGAACGGATGCCCTGAGTTTATCATACTTTAAAGGCATGTCTAATTGTAAATCATGTGGAATTTACAATCATGCAAATAGTGGATAATGTCGGCACTGTATATAATATATAGCAGAGACCCAAGAATAGACCCCTGAGGAATTCCTCGAGTGACAGGTCTGGCGGAGGAAGCAACCGAAGATCCATTTTCTTTTCTTATTTCAACATACTGTGAGCGATTAGCTAAATAACTGTGAAACCATTTGATAGTATTTTGGTCGAATCTATAGTAACGTAGTTTAGCTAATATAAATGTATATTGATGGTATCAAAAGCCGGTGAAAAATCGAGCAGAACAAGTCCCTCCCATCGATCCCGTGCCTCAAGAATATTGCACACAACATCTAATAGAGCAGTAGTAGTAGGGGCAGTGAGGGAATTGGGAACACTTAACTTCAAACGCTAAAAAATAATAGAAAAAGGTTATAAACTAAATCAAATTTTATTGCTACATGATCTTTAGTTATCTATGTACTTAATAGTCATAAAACGTTATTTAAAATTTTTCGTTTTAATAAAAATATAAACGAAAACAAAAAACATTGCCGTTCCTGTTTGTACGATACCCTATGGGGTAATTGAGATCATCCTATGGGGAAAAGGGAATGGTATGAGGTGATTAAGAAAGACGTTTGATCGATCTGTTTTACGTAATTACAAGGCATCTGAAATAATTTGTAAAGTTTAAATATTTTTATACAATCAACCAGCAGTTCTATGGGTAATTAGGAGTGTAAGGGGTAATTGGGAACGTTCCAAATTATCTAACTAATGCCGTTCCCAATTACCCGAATCAGTCAAAATACATAAAAATGGCCGCCACTCTCAAAAGCATTTTTCATTAACTTCAAATCTATGTTACACTTGAAAACAGATACTGCGTGTATGATATGAGCAAAAACATAATACCTTTGAACTCAAGAATATGATACTTACATGCGTTATAACTGATGACAAAAATTATATCGAAAATACAAAAATAATTGTTCGACTTACAGTGAGAAAACTAGTGCGTCTTTTCAATCCTACTTTCGCATACGCAATGAATGACTCTCCATTCAGCCGTAGAATAGGTTCGCGACAGTGTATTACGGGGAGATGTACTATTTATCTAACTGTTCCCATTTACCTGTCGCTCTCAATTACCCCACTCTCCCCTACCACGTCCATGCCCGAAACCCGACTGGAGATCCGGTAGAATACTGTTACTTTCAAGATAATGCGTTATTTGTGTATACACAACTCGTTCCAGAATTTTTGACAAGCAGGGAAGGATGCTTATTGGACGCATTTCATTAAAATTTCGTGGGTTACTATTTTTCTGTATTAGTCGAACAATTGAACATCGCCAAAGATCTGGAAATGTATCTGTACTGATAGACGCATTAATAATAGATGTTATTGCCGCCAAGGTTTACGGGAGTGTGAGCCTTATCATATCCTTAGATATGCCATCAGTTTCCTGAACATTTGTCGTAATAATTTTGATAACATTAAAAACAGTAATTTCATCAACAGTCTTAAGAGCAAAAGTTGACGGACCATGTCTATTGTATTCAAAAAATGTCAACTGTGAGATGGTTACATTTTGGTTACCAGAAACATCAAGGAAGGCATCATTTATCCCTTAAGGATCATGAAGGTGGTAAGGGAGAATATTTTCTTCGCTTGGCACATATACATGGGATTTAAAATTATTCCATAGCAATTTGGATTTTGTAATGTACTCATTAATGTGTTTGGTGAAGTAACCGCATTGAGAGATTTTTGATAAGGGAATACTTATGGGTTCGCGTCACCGATGGCCTCGACATGCTCGTGACGTATTATGAGATTGTGGTCAAACATAGAGTAAAAAAGAATTAAGCTTATAAAATCACCCATAATAACAATTACAAAATTTTAATTATAAACATCTTTCGGTTAGCGAAGAAGGAGATCAATTAAGATTGGATCTTGTAAAAGACCAACATAATTTAAATACTAGAAACGGCAACAGATTGGTCATTCCATGCTTCAGACTCGCTAAGTCCAAAAACAGTTTTTTAGATAATAGTGTTAGGTTTTATAACAAAGTCCCAAAACACATTACCAATTTGCCGGATAGTGAGCTCAAGCACCATGTCAAGTGGGTTTTAATATCTAAAGACTATTATAGGGTGGATTGATATGTGAACGATTGTGATGTCTGGAAATGACGTCCCTCTCTGTGCATCCAATAAAACGAATGTAACTATTTATGTTTTGTAATAATATATAACACGAAGAGATAATCCAGATCGAGGTTCTTCCCGGTTCTTCTCGATGACTGGGTTATTTGTCGGAACCGGTGGTAGCTTTGGCATTTATAAGCGCCTTCCAGGGCCTAAATTGAATAAAAGATATTGTGATTTTGATTGAAATAAGATAACATGATACTATCTAGAAAAAAAAAAATGTCAATAGTACCGTATCCTCGTGTTCAGTTCTGGGACGCGCACTGACCGGAAATTGTCTGGTTACAACGGACATTTTGAAGCTCAGAGCTCAGTTTCCGGTACCGTCCAGTTTCCGGCTAACGTACAGCAATGTTGTTGACAAATCGAACATTTTTATTGAAGAAAAGGAATACAGAAAACTTATCTTTATTTTCATTGTAATTATTAGTAAGTAAGATATATATCGTTCGTTGTAGGAACCGTCAAAAGAATCTAAATAAATGAAAATGTATAAAATTAATTCTAAACATATAAAAGAAAAACAAAATCAAAATGTGGCCCCATCTATGAGATATAAACAGTCGGTCCTATAATTTTTTATTTAAAGCGCCATCTGTTCGACACTGGTTAAACTTAATTGATAACAATAATCAACATTGTTAATTATTTAGTTTATAATTAAAAGATATTGATCGAAATATAAATTACCCTATATCTCAAGCTGGATCAAATTATACACAACTGCCAACTTTCATGAAGATCGGTTGAGTAGTTTCGGATTTATTTGTAGACAGACATCATGACACTGGGTTTTCATATATATAGAGCAGCTGTACCCACAACTTTGTTACAAAACAGTGAGGAGTCAAGTCATCTGAAGGTATTAAGTCCAATTACTTATCTACTTTTCTCTCAGTCTCCGTACTTGAGCCGCGTCGTCACTAAAATTGAAATAACTTGGTAGACCAACCTGATTCTAATGAAACGGAGACTAAATATTACTCGAAGAATTGCTTTATGATTTAAAAAGGTTTTATTATGAACACAGTACTTTAGCTGTAATGCGTGTTCACACAAACAGACAGACAGACATTTCTAAAAATAATTGAAATGTACTTTATTAATTACTCTTAGACACATGAAACAATTTTGTTACAAAGTTTTCCTTAACACAGCTTACGGGTGGTGTGATTTATTAGAAATTGTCACGTAACGAATATGTTATGTGTATCGAGCCTACTACAAAACAAATGAACACACGAGTAAGTAAGTGCGCAGCCACGTGCACAACTTTCTCTCTGTCCTTGACTCTTTTTTACGTTAGATTTACATTCTTATTATATGTATAGATAAGATATAGGTTAAATATATTATAGGTGTTGATAAATAATATTTTTTTACAGTGCATCTCCAACTGGAAGAGGCCAACCTCCGCGATTACGTCCTGCACTCTGTCGTAAACAACTTCATCCGCGGCAACTTCACGCCGACCGATAATGCTGAACGGGCCTGTAACGAAGATCAACCTGTGCCATATTTCTTACCGAAACATCGTTCGAAATTAACCCACAGTGATTATCGGACGCTTATAGAAAGTTCTAGTGTATATTTCAAACCGAAATACCGTAGTGTAAGGGGCGAGAGGTCTCTGTTCAGGAGAGCGAAGAGTCTGAGATACCGGAGGAGGTTTCTGCCCTCGAGAGTGGTGAGCGGACCACTTGAGGCTAGGAGTACTGTCATGCTGCAATGGTCTTTGATAGATGCCGTTCACACAGAGAGTGGAGAAGCAACTGTTGTTTTTAGGTAAGTTTGCCAATCAAGATAATTCCATTGTTAAATTTCAAAACGAGCTAATTCCAATGGTAATTGTTTATATAAAATGTTTAATTTTTTAAGACTTGCAGTTACTATACAATGAGAATGAGGTTTTCTACCATTTATAAGGTATTTAGTTATTCAAATGAAATTTTCTTTAGGCGCATTTAACGGTATTGTTTGGTAGGAAATAAATTTATCATGTCGCGGCATGACTTGCTAGTAAGCGTGACCGACAGTACTGCGCTTGCGCGGCTTTTGTCAGACTGGCAATATCTAATATTGATATGTTGTATTGAAATTGTGCAGCCATTCATATGCTTGATGAATTAAATTGTATAAAAAATATATAATTATTATTCAGAGGGCCAATAGATGTAAAAGGGAGACTAAAGATAATAATTTCAATTTAAAAATTATGAAATATAAATAGTTCACACCATAA
The DNA here is from genome assembly GCA_014332785.1 of Antheraea mylitta. Taxonomy (NCBI): domain Eukaryota; kingdom Metazoa; phylum Arthropoda; class Insecta; order Lepidoptera; family Saturniidae; genus Antheraea; species Antheraea mylitta. The sequence continues at coordinate 13,724,615 of JACEII010000001.1, forward strand.
TTAAATTAAAAAAAATAAATAAAAGAGAACACAGTTTAAATTCCATTGTTTTGAGTAGTCATTTTTTACATTCTTCATATGTAATATGTACCCAATTTGATGATCTTAAACGATAGTGCAAAAAAATTAGGAACAGTTAAAATTGAATTTAGCTAATTTTAAAATGTAGCAACCCTTATATTACAATTGTCTGATGCTAATATTAGAAACTGGCTGCTACTGCTCGCGGTCTCAACAGTATTAATTTAGATTTGGTGTACCATTCGGAAACGGTAAAATTTTTAAATGAAATGTACTCTACGTACTTTTTTGTACCCCTGGAAACGTGTATGTAAGATTGCATATCGGTCGAGTAGTTAGGGCGTGAAAGTGTTACAAACAAGAAAATTAACTTTCGTTTTTATAATATTAGAGTATGCCAAATTACTTTTTAATATTATTCACAAACGATTTTAATTAAATTTGTTTACAAAGAGTATATAATATTACAAAATGTTACCAGGATAATTATGAATACCGCTTTTAGAATTTATAAAATATGATTAAAAATCACGTGACGTAAACGTGCAAAGCCACGAGCATAGTTAGTTAAGCATAAAACAACATCAGTCTCTTACAAAGAAGTCTGTGTTTAAATATTTATTTTCATTTCTTTGTAGTGTATTTTTTTATGTCACACAAGCTTGCCGAGTACCGGTAATTTTGTGAGACAGATAGGCATGTCTGCCGCTGTGTCACGTTTAAATTTTAAAATAAAAGTACTAACCCCCGCCCAGGGTTCACACGTGTGTTAACAAAAAAAATGAGATCAAATCCTCCCGTTAATATTATAATAAAATGAAATGGCAACTGAATATTTAAGAATTGTTAACTAAAACCTACTCTTGTTTACACATAAGACTTTCCAAACTACACTTTGTTATACAAACTGTGTTCTCACAATTACAATATACAGCCAGATAGTTGCAACCATCCTAAAGTGATGCATATACATACGTTCGGTGATCTGTGTATGTTAATATGGATTGTTATAACGTAAAGAATTATTCTAATTGAGTGCGTCACTCAGTGACGGTCACATTTTCCGCAACATGACGATTTTAACAAATCATCGAATACATTGTGTAGAGTTAAATATTTTAGCCTGTGTATACAAAGTTACGTCCAAGATGTGAATACGTCATTTACTCCATTCAAAGTGTTGCCAAACGTTCAGTTTCAAACCTCGTCATGACGAAGACTAACGATCGTTTTGCGAAAAACAAGTGACACACTGGTGTAGTGATTAACAAGCAAACACTGTAGGTGTTAATTTTAACTCTATTTATCTTATCATTATAATACGTACAAGTAAATAAGTTGGTTTAATGCAAGTATCATGGTATTAACCTAATACAATCGATCATATCTCTGTCCTAACAAGTAATATTTTTTTTATATAATACTAGCTTACCCGTGCAACTTCGTCTGCACCAAATTGGTTATCACTGGTTTCAATTGTATTTTTAAACGCGAAAAAAATTAATAAAACTGATATCCGACTGGAGCTATAACTATCGTTTCCAATTGTGAATCCAAACTATCCAAGAACTCACTCAAACATATACTCAGATTATATGTGACTTTTTTTTTAAATAAGCCTAAACCCGTTCTTAGTACCATCTACCAGGTTCAATTAAGGTAAAAACTAACCTACATAAAGCTAAATAAACATCTCTACGACTTACTTTATCATAACTATCTTCAAATTGTATTAAAACTTTTTTATACCCCGTTGTATTGAAGAAAAATATATGAACACCTCGTCGAAGCGTCAAACATCGCGTCGAAGCGTCAATTGTCACTTGTTTGTAACTATTGTCTAAGAGTTAGAAACTGTTTCGATAACGAATTGATATATATTTCCAATACACTTTTTTAAATAATCTGTGTACCACTCACGACACCTTTTGGTAATTTATCTATGTTGATATGTTTGTATTGTAGATTATTCTACGTGTAGTCCGGTGAAGCTGTTAAGACCTTGATGGGTCAATAGCGTGGTCATTTCGAGAAAAAAAAAAAATATTATTCTACGTTGTAACACTGAATATTTGGCATTAAATTTATAACGTGTATTTGTCACACTTGATATTTGCGAAATTGCGTACATAAAGGCATAAGTACATAAAGCAAAGTACATAAAGGCCATACCGGAAAGAATCAATCAAGCCAGTTTTATATACCTTTATATTCATCCGAACAACGTGCGGGCGTTGTGTTTATTTGTGCATATCGTACCTTTATAGACAAAAATATTGATTTTTAAATAATTAAATTTTAGGATGTTTTTTTTTTCACTAACTTTAAAACGTTATTAAAATGGAATTATTATTGAAAGACATTTTTGTTAGTGATAATAATGTGCTTGATAGTATTTTTTGGAAATAAAAATAAAGTTATTTCAAACCATGTTGGAATAGCAGTAATTTTATTAGTATTATATTTAGATACTGGCTGTTAACTGTGGCTTTGCCGACAGTACTTCCTCCAAAAGGTAAGACCGATTTTCCGGGGACTTTCACCTTACCTTATAAAGAGTAATTGAGGTTATTCTATTTTGGACAAGCTGTTACTCGCGACTTTGTCTGTATGAAATTTAGCAAGATTTCAACTCATTCTTTATTTTTAATAAGAGAAATAATTATCAACTAATTTTTTATAATTGAATATAATATATATATATATATATATATATATAATATTAGTAACTTTGAAGATAGAAGAGGTCTTCCTAATAAAATTTTAAACCATAAACGAATTACGTTAAGATGTTCATAATAAAATTTCTTGCCGAATAGACAAGCCTTTATTTTTTTTATAGACAAAATCGTAATTATAATGACAAAGTAATGTACTAAATGTAAATCTTTATGATAATATTTTAAGTTATCGTTTCATTAGTTCCTTACACAGAGTAAGTGAGCACGAATATAGTTATATGGTGGGTTAAAATCCCAAATATGTTGCTGATGGTAAACCTCACTAGGTACATTGTTAGTATTTACACTAGGTACATTGTTAGTAGTATAGCTAGAAGATGACAAGAAAAATGTTTTTACATAAATACACGTTCAAACAAATTTCACATATATTTCGAGTCAAAGAGTCACTTTGTAAAAATATTATCATAGTTACATGTATTTCAATAAATTAGAAATGAACACATAATAACATATTTGTACACGACTGCGGCTGACAAACTGTTACATAATTATAAAACACCAGATTCTGCCTGCGACTTCGTCCGCGTGAAATAGTTACTTAAGGCTAACGCTCACAGGTAGCGGAAGCTCTGAAAAGCTCTGATACTATCGCGATACAGTGACTAACCCACATCATTTGTACATACATGAGATCACCTCACATCATGCACACATTACACACATTGTGGATGGGTTTTATTTTTCCCTTATTCGAACTGAATCGAGTAGTTTAGTTTGTTTCATTTCCGATATACATGTAAACATTTGTGAATCATACGATTTTAATTGCTTTGAATAGTTTAATATTTAGCTAGTTCAGATTCATGATATCGGTAACAGTCCAAGTTGAGGTGTGCAGTGCACCCTTGAGCTAGTTGCGTAAATAAAATCGGCCGAGTGCCTTAAACGATTGCCTTAGTAGTCCGGTGAAACTGTAAAGACCATGCCAAGTGAATAGACAGTGCGAAAAAAAATTCTTCGCTGTGAGATTATGCTCATTCGACTGCACTTCAACCGACACGGTGTAGTATTATTGATAAAATGACCTATCATTACTAACGGTTGTCGTGAAGAACAGGCAAGGAACAATATTAAGTTTATCAATATTTTTTGTTTATTCCCATATGAACACATAAAAAATCAGTGTCATGATGTTTTTCTGCGATGAACTCCGAAACTACTCCACTAATCTTCATCTTAGTTAGTCTCAATATCTTGTAACTACAAATTAAATAAATGTCAATGTTGATTATTGTTCTTTGATTTTTAGTTTCCTCTGTTTCGAAAAGATGGCGTTTTATATTAGTTTGTTGACAGAAAACTCTAGGACCGACTTGTTTTGAATTTCTTTATGGACTCCAGCTTATTGTATAGTGCTGGTGTCCTGTTAATCTGTTTAGAACGTAGCCTCGCTTTTTGTATATCAAGTTTTAGGCAGACTCATTACCCCGCAATACCAAATACATTATCATAATTTTGCCAAACACGTGACCGGACTAGCTAGTACATTATCATTTTTAATCAATGCACAGAATCATTGACACAATTTATGACCTATATGACCTTACAATAATAAAAGTTGCTTTACATTGCCCTGAAATTTATTTTCTCGAAACTGCTAATGTATTTAGGAAATTTATTGTAGAAATAAACTATTACCTATAATAATCACCATTTAAAGATAAACTATGTAATAATTATATCAAGTTTTGTATTCGTGTTCGTCCGTATGTCCCATACCTAACCATGGATCAATGTAGGCTTAATTACTGCCGAACAATATTAAATTGAGAACTAATTCCTATTCGCTGCGGCATGATCGATTGCAGAGTCAAAACTATTATTTCTAAATACCGTAACTCTTGTTTGTGTAATAATTGATTTAATCGCTGTATACGCAGTGACTTACGTATTTAGTTGTAAAATGTCGAAGTACCGAAGATATAAAAAGAGCAATGAATATGACTATATAATACGCATCATTTATTTGTAATCGATGAAGAAATAATAATTCTGAGAGTTCGCAAAGTGTTTTGAAAGTGAAAACTTGTTTTGAGCATTGAACAGTGAACGAAAGTGAATAGATACGCTGGGGCGGTGACGCACTAGATCGTGTAGACTCGGTTCCACTCGTCATCCACCACATTTACTGTCTAATAGGAATTGTATAGCTACATTTTTATTATTATATATTATAATTGTATTATACATTAACTGTGCCCGCGTCCGTGTGAAACTTAAAATAAGAAAATAGGCATCTGAATGTATAAAGTCAATTTACTTGTCAACTTTTTTCTCGTGCTTACGCCGCACCGTCATTAAAATTACAATAACTTTTAACGAAGTGGAGCGATTTTAATGAAACACATACTATGCTATTCTCGAAGATATGCTTTATTAAATATTACTTCACCATAAAGCTGATCCTTGAGTAGCACTTAACTTTGATTTTATTAAAATCGGTGCACTCTATCAAAAGTTATTGTGATTTTAATAACGAAACGACTTAAGTACAAGAAAAACGTGGGTAAGTAAATGGATTTGAAATATTCAGAGGATTTTATTAGGTACTGTTTTTTTATCATTAGTTTCGACGCGAACGGAGTCGCGGGCAAGCTAGTTGAGATACATATGAAACTTAATGTACAAATCTGTTGGTATTTATAAGTTTTCACTTGTACCGGTTCTATGTAATAAATAAATAAAATTAAAAAGCCTTCTGTTTCTTGCAAAGGGTACATTAACTTTAACATATATATATATACACTTACGGTCCCGACGGACGTTTTCCTGCCTTGATAAAAAAAAGATAAATTATATGCCTCAATATTCCTCATTAATCACTTGAAAAACCGACAGACAGACAGACACGGCAGAGGACTTTGTTTAATAATATGTAATGATAATAAGCATAATTAATAAATATTTTTGGGGTGTAAGGGGTGTCGAGTAAGTAACATCTTAAGACTTGAGAGAGCCAACCTCACCTGCACGTGGTGCACCCTGCTGATCAACGAACGAGGCGATGGCGATAGCGGGGTGGTAGGGTTTTACAGCCCGACTGGGTCGCAACCACCATGTACATGGCGAAAAAGCCCGTCATAGTGACTCGCTTTTGGTCGCGTTTCGGGATCAGCCTGTGCATATCCAGTACCGGGTGACTTTCGTCATTATGGCCGGCATGACAGCGGCGACCGACGATGGATGATCTGTCTCGCGGTGGTCGCCACTGTTCTTGGATTGTACTATGCTTACCATCAGGCATAGCGCAGTCACTTTGTTGTGCTTCAATAAAAAAAAAATAAACATGGAAAAAAATGTCATATTTTTTACAAAGAGATCAATTGCTCCCTGTCTTAAGCTACTTTTAGCCAGTTTGGGTTCGCTGTTCTCGTGATGTTATCCTGCCATCTTGTGTGGGTTCTTCCTCTATTTATTTTCTCGTTTGGACCCTTCCACGTAGTGATTCGTTTCGTCCATCTATCATCTTAAACTAATCATCAACAATCATCTTAAATTGTAGTAAACGGTCGTGTCTCTAAATAAGCCGCAAAAGAAAACCTTGCAAAACAAAAAAGAAAAAGTCTCATTTGTTATCTTGTTATGTAAAACCGCGGTAATAAATCCCTTCAGTTTATTCCTTAAAAAATAAAGAATAGCTTAAAAGGAGAACCTAATCGACGTGCCGTTTTACTGTCGAAAGAGAAAATATTTCGTTGGAATTCCGAGCACGTGTTACCTCTCGGATTTCCCTAATCCCTCAAGCCTTGAACACGAAACCATCATTTCTTTTAAATTAGAATACAAGCAGTCTATTGATGTAAAATAAATTATTTTATCAAGTTTCACATAAATCGCTTTCCCTGGCGATTTAATTCGGAAAAATTTATTGATATTTAAAAGAGTTTTGTCAAATCGGTTACTACCCTTTCTAATTCTATTTTCAATCACGTAGAATCTTGAAAAACTTAAAATATGATTGTAGCGATAGGGACACACGCCGCTTCTATTTGTGAATCCAAACAATACAGGGACCCACTCAAACATATACCTAGTTGCCTCCTGTCGAGTCTAATTGAGATAAAAGGTAACCTATATACATTAACAATAAACTTCTTACCTCTTACTAATATCTCCTGGGTTACTCCTGCGCCACTCACCTCCGCAACCGCTTTCTATTCTCATACTGCCAGAGGCAGCGACAACGCAATAATTTTACCGGCTTAAAATTTTTATTTGGCATTATCTTTTGAACAATTTAATCAATTAACTTGCTGTAAAAAGTATACTTTATCTCCACGAAATTTTTATTTTAATTTAGCAATTTGTTTTTATGAGATTTTTTGTAGGTGGTAGAGCTACGCTGAGGCTGGTTTCAGTACGAGTGGGTTGGCTCGGCCGGGGTAGTACCATCCTGTCATAGAAAACCGACGTTAAGTAACAGTATTTGCATTCTTGCATTTCGTTCGGTCAATGAAAGCGCTGAAGGCATCATCCCCCTTTCCCCTCCAATACAGGCTGGCAACGCACTTTTGACTCCTCTGGTGTTGCTGGTGTATACGGACGGTGCTGATCACTTAACGTCAGATGACCCACTAGTTCGTTTGCCTACTATGATATAAAAAAAAGGATTTGTGAAATATACGTGAAACGTCCATAAAAACATAATCTGTTAATATTTATTTTAGTTTTGATATGAACAATCTTTTTGGTCGAGTTATTAAATTTACATATACGGTGACGCAGACTTCTGTGTAAAGCTATAAAAGTAATGAATATTTTTAATATAAATTTGATTTATTCGTTTCAAACCGTTTAAACACCGCACGCCATTTTCTGTCGATTTGAATTACATTTATTGTGATTTTAAAATTAAACAATAATTGACTTAATTTGCGGTAACCGCAGCGCTGTGCTCCATAGAGATTATTTTGTTACCATAAACCAGGTATATCAAAATATGAAGATGAGAATTTGTATGTCGGAAATGTGCATCTCAAAATGTCATGTATATTAATAATATATAATATTATAATAATATATCTAATACCTTTAAACGAGCAATTCTTGTATATTTTTATATTTGTATATATTCAGGATCTCAGAAACGGAGTCATCTATTCCCGTGAAACTTAGTATATAGGTAGTTTCGAGGACGATAAATCGATGTAGCTAGACTTTATTCTTGAAAACATTTTTTAACTGAGTTTTCAAGCAATGAAAAATATAGCTAGAATATAAAGCTAAATTTCGCCGGCGCTGTCAAAACAAAAATAGCTCAGATGGGAATCGGTTGCTTGGAAAATCCATGAAACCCCAGTTAAAATCCGAGTGACAGCAGAGATGATTTTTTTTTTTTGTAAAAAAATGCCAATTTTATAAGGCAAACATAACAGTGTATTTTAATTAAAAAAATTTTTTAAAGTAACTGAGCTAGGCTCGGTCACCCAGGTACTAGCTCTTAAGTGCGTTAACTATATAAGGAAACATTTTTAAACAATAAATGTAACAACATATTAGTGATAGGTTTGTATTAATTTATACCTGTTTTCTAACTTTGTAGACATGGTATTATTTAAGTAAACTTTCTTTGTAATCGTTGTGGTTTGAAACTCGGTGAAATGAAAATGCTTCATGACAAATAGAGAAACACATACATCCATAGGATTTACTCTACTTATTGGATTTTATGCTTCTAATTCAACTGATTGATAATTTTACAATTTACTCCGAGATCGCAAAGGATAAGCGGAAGCACGGTGGTCAGTATCTACGCTATAAAAATGTGTTAAAAAGGCATTTGAATATTTGCAATATTGATTATACGTGTTGAGAGCATCTCGCTTCTCAACGGTTGTCTTAGCGCTCTACCATCTTTGAAAGTGTTGCAAGGTTTGAAGAAAACCGATTGCAAGCAATTGCCGACACATTCTTAATATTGAAAGATAGGCCGAAACCTCTTTACACATATACATACAACCAGAATAGCCAGCTCTACTGCTCTGTATGTGATCGGGCCTTCAAAAGTAAGTTTGGTTTCGTTGGTCACATTAGGGGCCACGCTCGAAAGAAATGAATCGTATTGGAGTAGCCGTCATCGAAATCGACGAAGAGGACTGTATATATATAATTTCGCAAAGAAACGCTAAGTTGCCGTATCTCAATCATAGCGTGCATTATACGGATCGAAAACGTCGGTGCAAACCAAATGATGGACCTTTTTTTGTAATTCACTTTTTAAAAGCAAAATAAACTAATTAGTAACAAACGAATATATAGAATTGCAAAGGCGTAGGTGTACTCGTTTTATTCAGCTTGAAAATTTCGCCAAAACAAACCAACAAACATTGCAAAATATAAAACAGTACAGTGCCTTTACTCTGTCTCTCAGCTATTTTTTTTATTTGCTTGTTTGTTTAGTAAATGTTGACAAACTTTTTTTTTATCATATTAGAGGCAAACGGGTCACAGCAACACCAGGGGAGTCGAAAGTTCGTTGCCAGCTTGTGTGTTTGGTAGTAAGGGGCCAACGGGATTAGGGACAGGGGAAGTGGAGAGAATAGGGCGAGGAGGGAAAATGGACCTTAGGTGTTCTGACTGACCGAACGAAACGTAACAATGCAAGCACTATTATTTCACGTCGTTATTTCTGTGAGTTTGGTTATAAATAATATGTAAGACACAGTAAACGGAAGATTTTTTTGCGTTCAGTTCCGCATGGACGAAGTCGCGGCCATAGCTAGTTTAAAATATTTTTATAATAAATACGTATATCATACTACAATCAACTAAAATACCGTTCGTGTTATTTATCGACAATAATTGTGATTGAGTGTGAAAAACGAACGAATAGCGTTCAACTTTGAATAATTTATGTGGCGAGTGAAAACAGCCTCGCAACCGCGCTTTATGACCCATAGAAATCAATATACAAAGCGTATAACGCTCCGTGCTGCGTTTGTACGCGAGCAAGTTATTTTTTTTTTATATCAAAGTAGGCTAACGGACAGGTGGGTCACCTCATATTAAGTAATCACCACCGTCCATAGACACTAGCAACACAAAGGAGTCGCAAATGCGTTGCTAGCCTGTGTTTGAGGGGAAAGGGAGAGGGGAGGGAGGTGGGTCGCCGCGCCGGTGGTCTCACTGAGTGAACGTAACGCAACAATCCAAACACTGTTAGTTCACGTGGGTGTTTCTGTGTGTCGGGTGGTACTACCCCGGACGAGCAGGCCCCATACGGTTGAAACCATAATAGGCTCTAGTATGGCTCTACCATCTACAAAAATATTAATAAAACAACAAAGTTTTTAGTGTTATTAGGTATATAACACCTTATTTTTTAATACACTTAATAACAATACTCCTTGAGGAAACTCAGTGGTATAATTATTAGTATTTTTTTAAGTAATGCTTTCGGTCAGAGAATCCTCCACAGTTTTACCGAACTTGAGGAAAACGAAACTATGCCAAGGGTTCTCGTCCAAAATTACAACTAACTCAAAGGTTCCAAAATGGCTTAACTTCGTGTGAACATAGGTGTAAACCTCCAATAAACGATATCTTTACTTTAATAAGCCCAACTCTTTAATAGGGTGGCATTAGTGTTAATCTCAGATGCGTCGTCGCTATAACAGAAGTGGTGTTAGTCCGTTAAATCATATTAATGAATACAAATATTATAAGGCAATGTTAAATCATTCAAATTAATTACAAAAATAAAAATCATGACGATATCAAGTAGTTTGTTAGAATGAAATATGTTTTAAAGAAGTTGTGCTTGACTATTCGTTTTAATAAAATAGGAAAATTTCAACATTACATACATACTAATCACCCTTTTAAAAACAATGACTATTTTAAGAAGAATTTAACATGTCTGAATCTATTGCCACATGAATTTATGTAAAGTTAAGTGAGTTTATTGGGTGCTAGAGCCACGCTAAAGCTATTACTGGCTTCAGCATGAATGGGTCGGCTCCTCCGAGGTAGTACCACCCTCTCACAGAAAACCGACGTGAAGTGCTTGCATTGTTGCGTTTCTTTCGATCAGTGAAGTGCAAGTGCAATACGTCATGTTTACTTGCATGTCATGACGCGAAATCATAAATTTATCTATTGCCAAAAATACCGATCAACGCAAGCTTAATAACTATGAATAGCAAAATAATAATCCCTACTTATAATTTTTAATTTAATGTTAACTAAAAGTTGTGTATTAAAAGCTTTGAATCAAAAAAGGAAAGTAACTGTCCCACTGTCACGTATCTAAACGCAGCACAAGTAACAAGGTCTTCCAGATAATCTGTCAGGGGGAGGTCGGGCGAGCTAATCAGACCACTAGCTCTGATTGATTAGCCAGAAGTACAAGTTACAACGTTCTGGCACTGCCCTCATTCTAACCCTTCCGGGTTGAAGGGTTCAACTATCAGAGGAACAGTAATGAATTCTGACTTAATTACGCTATCATTTCCTAGTTACATTAACTTACTGTGCAATATATCTGTCAAGATTCTAAACAATTTAATGTAAACTCTTGAAAAATAGTACGTTACAATAACAAAAAAGGCAGTCATTAAGACTGCTGACAGTAATCAAAACTCAAAACAATAGAATAACTGTATTTTCTATTGATTTTTTAAATGAATTATTGTCGTAAATTAAAATCATTGTCATTAATCTAATTCTTACAACTATTGGTACTCCGAACGATAATTATCTACATTTTTATACATTTTATTGATTAATGTAATGTAGAGCCACGCTGAAGCTATTATTGGTTTCAGTATGAATGAGTCGGCTCACCCTGGGCACCACCCTCTGCGTTTCGTTCGGTCAGTGAGAACGCTGGAGACCCATCTCCCCTCCCCTCTTCTCTCCTTTCCTCTCTCCCTTTCTCTCCATTCCCCCAAACACAGGCTGGCAACGCTCTCGCGACTCCTCTGAGGTTGCTAGTATCTACGGACGGCGGTGATCACTTAACAACAGGTGACCCGCATGCTCGTTCGCATCCTATATGACATAAAAAATAAATAAATAACTGCACTATCTCAATACAAAATATATATATTATATATACACAGGCTGCTATATACTACGCATCGCTCTGACACAAGCTAATCAAACGCAATATAATCAGTCACACTTACTAGCGTGGGGGATAATAGATTTATTTCCTGCCAAATAAATACCACCCAACCTGCCTAACGACGTTTTCTCTGTAAAAAAATATAAATTACGCAGAAAGAGACCGGAGTCGCCCATGGTGTGTAACGATTGTTACTTATGTGACGAAAGTATACAGACGAAAACAATCTACATTTTCATATTACATTTGGAGTTAAGAAAAGAGTGTAACGGAAGTACGTGTTTTATTTGAAAGGTTTATGAAAATTTATGTATGAACTTTTGTTTGAAGTGTTCTTAATTACTTATTAAATTGTAACGTTTATTTTGAAGCAGTATAAGTAATTAATTCTATCATTTTTATTGTTTCAGGTTACGTTATAGAAAGACGACAAGTGCCACTATTTATCAAGTGTTCTTTACAAAAACTTTAAGACTTGGTAAGTATATCATAATTGTTTTATTTAATTTTTATCATTAAAACTTTGTAAAATAATAATAAGCTACAGATGTTGAGGAATTAAGAGGTTGACAGTAATGCAAGAGCCAACACAGAGTATTTAATTTACAGAAGAGCCTCTAGGAATTGACAGAGAAAGATTATGGTAACTGAAGCGAATCCTAACAAATATTATAAATGAAACAGTGAGTTTGTTTGATTGTTTGTGGGATTCACAACTGAAGTCCTCAACCGATCTTTATGAAATTTTGCATGCTCGTTCTTAGGGGTACGGAAAAGTATATTAGGTACATTCATCCAAAAAAAATTTTTTTGAGGAATAGATCAGTCTGTGACTTCGTCCGCGTAGAATAATTACTTTGGGCTAATGCTAACACACAGCGGTAGCTACCAAAAGAAAAAAAAACGATTTTAAAGCATTATTCATTGATGCTCCTATTGGTCTTAGCGTGGTGTTGTACAACTTATAGACTCCCTCGACAAATAAGCTATTTAATAAATTGTCACGTTCAGCCTGAGCCGAGCATGCAAGCGTGAGCACGGAACAAGTGATAGAGATGCGCGATTGGCTTAAGCGTTCGGTTTGTGACGCATGTATGTATAGAACAATCAATTCAATTCATTAAAGTATACAATTTTTTATTAATGTTTTCTTACGATCTTATCACGTAAAATTATCGTCTGTAAACCGACTTTACAGACAGCAATTGTTTTTTACGGACGATTTATTTCTGAATCCAACCTAACCATATTCAATTTACCGTACAATCTAGATCACAGATTAATGACAGAATACTAATGTGATGATGTTTTAATAAGTATTAATCGACTTGTCATTATTTAGATTCTCCGGGTAATATAAATAGGACTATGATTAATTGTTTCACAACATACACACCAGATTGTTAACTGAAACGCCTTTTACCTAATTACAGTGAAAGTAATCGTTCAAATAATACCTACATAAGCAGAAATAACATAATTTCAGGTCAGAAAGAGTAAGCATGAGTCACTTACCCTTCTTACATGCTTTCCTATTTATGTAAGAATTTTTGAAATGAAAACTTCTTTAGGCCCGGTAATTTTAGTAGGAGAAAAATTTATATTTTCCCGTCATAACATACTGGTAAGCGAGCAACCATATTGCTTTTTTTTTTCGAAATGACTATGCTATTGACCCAGCAAGGTCTTAACAGCTTCACCGGTCTACTAAGGCGAGCGCTTAACGCATTCAGCCGATTTTATTTTGGTAACCAGCTCAAGGGTGCACGGCACACCTCGGCTTGGCTGTTGCCTGTTGCATGCAAAATTGCGACCTATCTTAGCTAACCTAGATAACTATTCAGATATGTATGAGTTGTTGAAACGTATACGTGTACCAAGCATACACGCCTCAACAACTCCTCCATATATTTATTATCGGAAAATTGAGAGTTTTTCAGTTCGATAAGGGAAAAAAAAGTAAACCCTTCCACTTTCATGTGTAAGCGTGTAGGCGTGCACGTGTGGGGGGTGATCGTGTAGTGTTGTAGCAGTGATGTATATTTGTGTGTCACCGTATCGGGCAAGCAACGCACTCAAGGGCTCCCTACCGAGGGATCAACCTAGGCTTGAGCCGCTGCCGTGGGAAAAAACCAACCATATTGCGCTTGCGTGGCTTGCGTTAGACTAGCGACGCGTAATATAGGGGCCTGCATAGATGTAATATTAATATTTTGCAGCTCATCATACGATTAATTGATTAATAGACTTTATAAAAATGTATATAATTTTTGTTCCGAGTTCCAATGAATATGAAAATCACTTTTTTTTTCTTGAAATGACTACGCTATTGACCCAGCAAGGTCTTAACAGCTTCAACGGACTACTAAGGCGAGCGCTTAGGGCACTCAGCCGATTTTATTTGAGAACTAGCTCAAGGGTGCACGGCGTGATGGCACACCTCGGTTTGGGATGTTGCCTGATATATGCAATTCGCGAACTATGTGAAAACTACACTTATGTTAATAATTTCAATAAGCAAATTCCGAAATTTATTTTTTGTCATTCACACTCTATTTAAAATAATGAACGTTGCCTTAACGATGAGATATATATGATCGAGTTCTAGAGCTTCATGTCTATAAAAAAGTCAGCGATATATGTCTAGCTTCAAGGTTTTTTATTATCAGGGCGGTACAACGTCCACCGTGCCCGTTAGTCTATATATGTTGTAGCGGCGCGTACATACATTTGTAATAGTTTTATAACGCTAAAATTATAAATTGTTAAAGTAAGCAGATCGGTGTGCCTCGCGAACGATGCGCGGGGGAGAGTGTGGGGGTGCGAGACGCAGGAACCTTTCCGCGCATGCGCAGCGCGTTGCGTCGGCGCATCGGAGCGGCCGACACCGCCACGCGGGCATTCCGATTACACTTTGACGCGAAGCGCACGTCGCACGATCCTCTGTTGTCATATAACTCTAGTGATTGCTTTTTCAACTTTCTGTGTGTATTGTTTCCTTCAAGTACTCCTTCTTCTTGTATACGTGTGTTGAGCCAATATACATCATATTGTTCACGTGTAAGTGTTTCATTTGTGAACCCGATAGCTGCTCGCGCACATATGTAATCAAAAAATTTAATTTAACATGTCTGTACTTTTTGATTTTAGTGAAGATTGTCTAGGAATAAGTGATATAATAGATTTCAATCATTTTTACAAATGTCTGTCTGTCTGACTGTCTGTTTGTATAAACAAGCATCACTGCTAAAATACTGCGTTGATGATAAATCATTTTAAAACAATCATAAAGTATATATATTCGAGTAGCATTTAGTCTGTTTAAAATTGCTCCAGTCTATCAAAAATTATTGAACTTTTAATGATGTCACGACTTAAGTACGAGAGAAAAGTAGATAGAAAAAATTAGATTATTAGCCACTGTTTTAAACATCAGATTGCATGCGGAAGTAGTCGCGAGTACAGCTACAAAAAAACCGACTTTAAAAAGTGATTTCTAAAACATGCCCCTTGCGAGTTTTTGGCGGGATTTTAGTCTGTCATGTAGTGGATTTTATATTTTATTCATAATCTTGTGTTATTCGACTATATATTGTGTAAATTTGGTGGTGTTTTACGTAATATAGTTAGTTTATTATGCATAAGTGAAGTGAATGGAAAATAATAACACGGAGCATGAAATTCTGAAATGTCACAAAAACTCCCTGGAAGGTTCTAGCAAGGGATCCACCATCTTGTTGGAATATGGATTCACACGATGCTTAATATTGGAATGATGACACTAAGCTTGTGATATTATTGACTACGTGATAATGGCAGTAATAATCGGAAAGATTGATTGCCAAAAATAAAGTTAAAAAAAAAAAAAAATACATGCCCCACAGAACATCTTGGACCACAGTAAGATATAGCCATGGAACGTCATAAACCTACCAATATAATAAGTTTTTACCTATGAAATTGTCGTTCTGCAGTACCGGCCATTTCAAATCAAAATAATTTTTGTTTGGCTAAGAATTCTAATTTCAAATTAATTTTATTTTGAAAACATGGAATTCTTTTTCCAAAAGTCGTCATTTGTTTATTGATTAGTGTTACATTTTCATCGCATTTCAATCTTTTTTGGCATAATATATATTACGTTACGTACGATACGTTAAAAATTCGAGTAATTATGGAATATGAGTACCGTCATGGCAGCAACGCGGCACAAGCGGCACGCAACATCAACGACGCTTACGAAGCTAACACTACAAATCAACGCACCACCTGTTATTGGTTTGTTCGCTTCCTTTCTGGGAATTTTGACCTGAAAAATGAACCTCGCGGTTGTCCGAAGACTTTGGTCGATAATGACGAATTAAAGGCGATCGTGGAAGCTGATGATACACAATCTAAGGCTGAATTAGCAGCAGCTTTCGACGTTAGCGTCAAAACAATATTGGTCCATTTGCGTCAAATTGGCAAGGTAAAAAAACTTGACAAATGGGTGTCCTACGAACTCAATAATCACCAGCGCCATGTACGCGTCGAGACGTGCTTTACATTGCTCAACAGGCACACAAATGAAGCAATTTTGAACTGCACTGTTCAATAAACGACTACTGCGTTGGCAAAGATGCATTGATTGCATGGGTGATTACTTCAATTAATACAAATAAAGACCTAATATTAGTAACTATACAATACCTACTTGTTTGTAAAGAGTTTCAAGGAACACTTCTAAAATAACTCCTTTCAAGTAAAAAAAATAATTCCAAATCGACTTATAGACAACATCAATCAATCAAACTACTTTATTCAATTTAGGCCCAGAGAAGCCGCTTATGAACGTCAAGGCTACCACCAGTTTGGGAAACAACCGCGTTATCAAGAAGAACCGGCAAGAAACTCGATTTGGTTTATATTTTCAATATATATATATTTCCAAAACTTAGTTACGTTACATTTGTTTTTAGTGTCATTTCCGTTTCCAGTAGTCACCATCGTTCATATAAAAAAGTCCTGAGGTAACAGACATTAAAAAAAAATACAGCCGAATTCAAAACCGATATATGAAAGCATTAAAAAATACGTGTTAATCCGCGTCGAAGACTAGTTTTAACTATGTCCTACAGATGTTCTCCAACCGCGAAACCTCACTCTGGTATACGATAAACTTATTCGACGATAAAAACAATAAAAAAGAACAGTAAAGCATTAACTCCGCGAGCAATAAAGATAACTGAATGTATCTGACAGTGGCGGAATGAAGCCCTCGGGCGACGTAACTGAATAAGACTCCCGGGACTGTTGTGAAGATAAAAACTCTGGAGCTCCCACAAGCACTCTTATTTTGGAAATTGAGAATAGTTATTAAATATTGGCTCCAGTTCGTGCGGCGTAATTCGATTCTGTCGTTAGGAAAATTTTGACAATCCATTTCAACTAGGCTCGGAGCTAGTAATGTTCTATTTCTTCTTACCCTTATCCGACTTAAGTATGGTCGGCACAACATGTTTTCCTTTTCAACTCTCTCCTGTTAGATTTCACACCTTTCATACACAGATTATTTCTAACACAATCTATTTACACTTTTTTCAGTTTTTTTTCTACTCCTATATAGTCCACCTTTGTACTCAAAACTTTTCGAGTTATATGACTTTCATCCGTTCTCATAATATGCCCATACCACAGTAACCTATTACAAGTCAAATTATCTGTTACCGACGTTACTTAGTGTTTATAAATATATTACATTTATATAACAATTATTTTAGAACTGCTCGCAACCTTATAAGCGTATTTGTATAAAACGTTTGAAATTGTATTAGATATTATTTACGAGAATAAGTATGTGTAAAGAGCTTCTTTACTTTACTAATTTCGACGAGACGCGTAAACTTGACCATTTGAGAAATTAATGGCATTAAGGTCCATGCTCGCAGCGTTTAGAAATTAACATATTAAGCACCATCTATTGACCTTTCTTATGTACTAAATTGAGCAGAATGAGAATTTTAAAAGATATATTTTGTGAACATTTTTATGAAAGAACACTTTATATTTTATTCCAAACTACGCGTAAATGACTGTGAAAACCCCATAAAAATTTGTCTAATACTTATGGTAGTTAGTGTTTAAAAACTAGGGGGCAGTAGACTTAGAAAAATCCCTACCTCTTTACTATAGTTTCATCACAATGTTTTTCTTTTCTGAAAGCTCCAACTCAATTGCAAGGATTCGAACCTACGTCCATAGACGCTATTCCCTAATATACTAATGACTATGCCATCATCGTTTTGGATGCAATTCCTGTTATTTAAAGTAAGAATTTCAATTTGAGTTTTATTCTTTAAGAA
The DNA here is from genome assembly GCA_014332785.1 of Antheraea mylitta. Lineage (NCBI taxonomy): Eukaryota > Metazoa > Arthropoda > Insecta > Lepidoptera > Saturniidae > Antheraea > Antheraea mylitta. The sequence goes on from JACEII010000001.1 coordinate 13,742,788, forward strand.
AAAAAAACAAATCGAGGTAGTCACAAGGGTTGCCGATAGAAGTGAAAACTCAATATAATGAAATTAATGTTTTCACAATCTTTATACTAATTATAGTGAGAATGTTTCAGAATTTGTTTATTGAAATTATTAACATTCGTGTTGTTTTCATATCTATTGGCACTCGGAACAATAATTATATACATTTTTATAAATTTTGTTCATCAATCAAACGTATGATGAGCTGCAAATTATGAAAATTATATGTACACAGGCTCCTATACTATACGTTGCTAGTGTGACGCAAGCAAAAAACGGCCGGTTATGCTTGCGTATCATGTTATAACTCGAAACTATATTTATCTCCTGCCAAAAATACCACTCTACGCGTCTAAAGAAGTTTTCGCCTCAAAAGAATTAATTAAATTGTATCTCATAACGCAGTAACAATGATATCTGGCTCCTAGTTAAACGACATCATCGCATAGATCTAACCAAACTAACCCATTCGTATCTGAAATAAAAAAAATAAACATCGTTGCAAATTCAGCCGTGTCCGTAAAGTTATAAAGTCGATTTTACAGTATGTCAATTGGTATGCTTTTGAGTAGGGTACAACACGTTTTACGGGGCTATAAACATTTGTCAATTGCCATGAGGATTCCGAGTTATTTTGTTTGTGTTGTGTTTTAAGTTATTTGTGACAACAAATTGATGCACAAAGTTAATTATATTCAAAAGTTAAATAAATTTCTAACGCATTAAGGGTAACTTTTTTTTGTCATAGGAGACAAACGATCTTGTGGTTCACCTGAAGTTAAGTGATCACCACCATCCCTAGACACCAGTAACACCAAAGGAGTCGCAAATGCGTTGCCAGCCTCTGTTTGAGATGGGGGAATAGGGGAATGGGGAGGAGAGAGGAGGAAAGGTGGGTCTTCGGCGCTTTCACTGACCGAACGAAACGCAACAATGCAAGCACTATTACTTCACGTTGGTTTTCTATGAGAGGATGGTAATACCCTGGACGAGCTGACCAATTCATGCTGAAACCAGTTATGGCTTTAGCGTGGCTCTATCACCTACAAAAACTGAAATATGTCTGTCATAATATAACTTTTGCAGTGAAACTTGTATACGCACGCTCGACTTTGGGGGTAAACTAGTGATTGCGTGACGAGAGAGTTACGAAAACGTGTGATTGGGTAAGGCGAACGGAATTTGAGAGTGAGATATAAGTTAGTAAAGATAGAAAGAGAGAGATAGAGTTACGTTTTGTATATTACTGTGGGGGCAAGCGAGAGAAATGTGAGCACACATATTCTTCCTCTCATAGCCAATGCATGAAACTACTGACAGGTTTAAAGAAGTTTTACTTAAATTGTGTGCTCTGAGGCACACTAGTTTTTTAAACATAGCATGGAAATAGACATTAGTTATCTCTGGACGCAGTGTGTCTTCTTCATTTTATTTTTTGGCAACCAATTTTGTAGAGTATTCCTGCCATTATTGAATGGGTAATTACAATTATCTTGTGATAATTTCACTCATCTGACAAGATGGTGGCTCCCTTTTTGGAAATTTTCATGGAGTTTTTGTGGCATCTCAGAATTCATAGTGCGTGGTATTATTTTCCATCCACTTCACTTATGCATAATAACCGATGTATATTACATAAAATGTCACCATATATAACAAAATATAAAGTCAAATAACACAAAATTATGAATCACAACACATTATAAAGCTAAGTACTCTGCCACGTCTGTCTGTTTGTTCGCGATAAACTAAAAAACTAATGAACGGATTTTCATACGAATTTCACCACTAGTTACTTTGTTTGAGCGTGCGTAGTTCCGATAAGTAAGCGCCATTACTGTTGTTCACTGAAACCTAGATATGATTTTTTTTACATTTAAAAATATCGTTTCCATACTTTTAAAAGGTTTAAAACAAAAATTAACTAACGTTCTCTTTGTTGTTTATTAGTATTTGTTTTGATATTATTACTTTATATGTTAAATGTGCCCATGAACTACCAAAAGATTGAAGAGTGTTAAATTTTAAACAGTCACAATGGTATAACTGTTAATTTTCTCTTAAACTACTAAAATATAATACATTTAGAAACAAATTGGTTTAGTTAATCCAGAGAGAAAAATTGTTTGTCGTATATTACTAGCTTACCTGGCCACACGTTACTGTGGCTCAGTTATTACATGTTGAATTGAAAAAAGTTGAATTAAAATTAAAACGTGGCTCCATCTATGAGATATCTATAACCGTCAGTCTAACGGTTTTCTGTCAATAATTTAAAGCACCATGCGTCCCGTACGAAACGTTGATGAAACTTACAATCATTTAATTTGTTATTAAAAAATACTAAGGCCATTAATTGAAGTATAAATTTTCCTATCACTCAAGTTGGATCAAATTATACATAAAAGCCAACTTTCTTGAAGATCGGTTGAATAGTTATATTAAAATTTTTCCTCAGGACAGTCCTGAATAGGTTTTAAATATATCGAAAATAAATCTTGCCAAATTGCAGATCTTTTTTTAAATTAGTCGGTGTCCCAATAGAGCCCTAGTTTTACATGGAAGTAACATGGAAGATATATAGATATCACTTTGGAATCTTTTAAATCAGGCAATTAATAAATGGATTACATCCATACATTAATATTTCTGTATTAAATTTAACGGTGTACAACAAAATTTCTCCATTTTATCGTAGTTTAATGATTAACAAATATAAACAGGGTTATAGCTTTCGAATATGTCATCCTCTTTGGCAGACTGGCTGAGTTGTTTCAATTTATTGTAAATATAATATGTCACCCAAACAATTGTAGCTATAAATAACATATATGGAGTTAAAATTACACAGTCTATTTTACGCACTCCGAGTTTTATTGTTACGCTGTCCAAGTTAGTCTAGACTCTTACAGAGTTATCTTTTAGCTATCTATATTCTAGATGATTCTATTTTTCAGAAAACTATATACATACTTAACTATATGTCTTATCTATAACTATATATTAGAAGATATGTAAATGACGTATAACATTTCTAGCACGAGGACCGCCAACGGCGCAACCCAACTCAAGGAATTTGAGCCCGTCACAGCCGTGAGAATCGCTTCATATGTCCAATCCCATTCGGGCGCTCCTCGAATGTCGAGTTCCGTTTGCGTCACTATTCGATCAAGCTTCGATCGATAATCGAATGTTCTGAGTTAAATTTTAACTATAAACTTCCTGATAATATATTCGTTAAATGTTAACTAATATTCGATTAAATTAAATTTAAAAAATATACACGAACTATGTAAAACTCTTTGGTATACCTATATAGAAGCTTGAAGTTTTTTTTTTTAACTTTATTTTTGGCAATCAACCGTTCAGATTATTACTGCCATTGTCACGTAGTCAATAATATTACAAGCGTAGAACGATCATTTCAATATCAAGCGTCGTGTGAATCAACATTCTAACAAGATGGTGGCTCCCTTGTTAGAACCTTCCATGGAGTTTTTGTGGCATCTCAGAATTGCATGCTCCGTGGTATTATATTTCATTCACTTCACTTATGCATAATAAACTAACCATATTACATAAAACACCACCAACTTTATACAATATAGAGTCAAGTAACACAAGATTATGAATAAAATATAAAATCCACTACATGACAGACTGAAATCCCGCCAAAAACTCAAAGCTTGAAGTTGGCGATATCAGATCAGTATGCCAATAGGCTTTGGCTATGAAGTTTGTAGTGTTTATAAACTGCAAAAATACACACGCAATACACATATCATGAATATAATACATCAGTATAGTATTTTATTTTTTATTAAAATCCATGAAAATCCTCGCGGAAGAACGACCACGACGCAACGCCCCGGGGTGTCGAGTACAACGGCATACTTTTATTTGCCTCCCACGTTGCGGCGTATCCTAATACATATGTATACAAACAATATAACGTCCCTTTATATCATGCTCAATTTTAAAAAGTTTCTGTTTAATTTATGCGTGATATTTTACTTTTTTATCGTTTCTCAAAGTTTCCGGAGTAGTTTTTAATCGACAAATACCCTTATCACTCAAGGTGTATAAAACTATTATGAAATCAGTCATGCTATGTGCATCTGAGTGCTGTGCTACGAAATAGACGGATGAAAGAAAACTACATGTGATAGAGATGCGAATAATAAGTTGAGTGTGTGGTGTAACTAGAATAGATATGATTAAGAATGAGTATGTCAGAGGAAGTTTCAACATAGTACCAGTGACAGAGAAGTTGAGGAGTAATAGGTTAGCATGGTATGGGCATGTCATTGGAAAGACGAAAACCATGTAACTAGAAAAGTTTTGAGTATGAAGATGGGACGAATATAGAAGTAGGGGAAGACCAGAATATGTTTAGATGAATTGTATGAAATATGGTTCGTGTGGTCAGGTATGAACATTGAAATAATATCTGACAGGAGATAGTTGAAAAGGAAAACATATTGTGTTGATCTTAGATAAGGGTGAGATGATGAAGGTGTTCGCTTATTCAACTCTAATAGTGAAGATTTCCAAAATTATGATCGGCCATATCACGAATTTGTTTTCCAATTATTATCTGATGTCTGTGGCGCCTAAAAATAATGTCTTTTGAGAATTATAAGTGGCTTATATGAATTTTTTCATGATTATTGCCTAGCATTTATGAAAGATATGTAATGATTAATAGGCTACTTACTAACTAACGGCTGTTGTGGCTATGTTGAATTAAAATTATGAAAATAAAACTTAGCGCTATCTATGAGATACCCGTAACAGTCGATCCTACAGTTTTCTGTCAACAAACTTATTTAAAGCACCATCTGCTTGAAACCGATGAAATTTAGAACTAATAACAATAATCAACTTATATATGAAATGAATCCTGCATATAAGTATAGTACGCACATGAGATAAAATATCTACAGATGGATCCTGCGTTATGCGTTTAAATTTTATATTTCCAAGAATTAGAGATTCATTTCTTTTATATTGATTATTAATTTGTACTTAGCTGAAGATCATATTGGATAAAAACAGGGATTGGATATAATTACACTCGTAGATAAAATTAAAAAAAAAATATGTGCCCTGATTTCGTAAGATTTATCTGAAACTAAAAATCTCATGAGAGTTCATGCTCTTTCCTTCCGACTCCCCACCTCCCTGCATACACCTATGGCGTGGTACAGCGATTACGGTCAGAAACACTATAAAGCGTGTATCTAACTAAAACGCGAATCGGAGAAAAATGTAGATTCTGTGACCTACGTCCTGTTCAAATTACGACTAACTTGTTTTTTGATAAAGTATAATTTAAGAAACTCATAAATGCAGAAAAAAATACCCCATGCCTCATTTAGTTATATTTCCGAAAATAAGATTCAGTACGGCAGATAACCACAAATGCGACCTTATTCTTTTGGACGCCAGAATAAGTAGCGATGCTTACGCTCGTACGCTGATGGATTATACCACAGTATTAGACGTAATTTATCACCTGAAAGAATAATTAAATCAGCGTAGTCCCTTTACATCCGTCTCCAGAATTCTCTCCTTGTATTCTGATAACTCATACGTATCCGTGAAACAGCAATCAGTTATAATAATCAAAAGAAAGTTGATCTAAGGTTTCTCCGTTCTCAACAAACGTAAGCCCTTTGTGTGTACATCCTTATACATTTATTCCGGTCCCTTTTCGTCCTCCTTATTCTTCGGAACGTGTCCAAATAATATTAATGCCAGTATTTTCAAAAGGAATTTCGGTGATCAATAGATGTTATTTATTGCTTGTAATACATTATTCGAGGGAAATTATTAATGGACGTCTGAATGGATGATAGACGGTGTAATTTTATCATCTATACAATATATAAATAATATTAGTATACCTATCTGTTATTTATTCCGACCAGTCTACAAACTGGCGGAACTGATAATTAGGCGATTCGTACTATCAGGTGAAAGATTTTCAACAAAAGTTGATTCACATAGATAGATTTGACACTTAAACTACACGATTACACAACATAACAGCACTATGATTCCCTTTTCTTATCGAAATCAAACTTCTAATGCGACTTCCAATAATGTTGCGTTAAACGTTTAACGCTACCATGGAAGGGGTATGAAAGCAATGTTGCGTTAACCGTTCGTTCGTTCGTGCGTTCTTCTAGAGAGAGGGATTAGAAAGAGACAGAGCGAGAGTGAATGCGTGGCACTCGAACTCTTGCATGATGCCTGTTTATATATGTATTAATTTATATCAATGTCTACCCCGGGGTGCATCTTTTACGTCGTCCTTAAGCGCACGCTCGGGTTAATACCCGACATCTACGAAGTCTCTAAAATTCAGAGCATGCCTATTCAGATAGAAGCCTGGAGGGGGGAACGCCGGCTTGCGCAGTGCTTTCGTTGCCAGCAGTTTCGGCACTCCTCTCTACAATGCCACAGGAAGATCGCCTGCGTCCGGTGCGGGGCCCACACTCCACCCGGCAATGTGACCGCCCTAAAGACGAGCCGGTGACCTGCGCCAACTGGGGGGCGCCCACTTGGCAAACAACAGAAGATGCTGCCCCGTATTCAAGCGGGAGCTGAGGAATCGCCGAGCCGGAACTGTATCCCGGACTACAGGATCAGGACGACACAGACTGACGGTCGAAACGACCCTAGAAAACGCGAGGGCGTCCTTGATGGCCCCCGCCAACAATTCCCCTGCCAGAGGATTAACAAAGAGAAAGTCCAGAAGAAGGAGACGCAAATTAGAAACGGACGCTGGGTCGGAAGCACAATCCGACGTACGGTACAACCGACCCCAGCCGGCCAGGAACGCCCGAGCCCCAAGACACCCCACCTACTCTGTAATCTATCCGAGCTACAGCTGCGCTTTGACGAACTATTAGCAAGTTACTACGCTGATATCGAGAAGGCCACAGGACAAACTGAAGCCGATATCATCCAGACGAAGTACAGCATCCTTCAGCAAGGCATCGTGTCTGCGATGAGAACACTAATGAACAGGAAAGAGACAACCAACGACCGGGAAGAAACGAGACAGCCATAGGGACAACCCGTTAAAACGTATTAAAATACGGCTTCACCCCCGAAAACTAGACTCCTCCGACCCTACGGAAGGCGAGTGATGCTTCAGCCAGAGGGGTGTTCCCTGATTTGCTTGCCGGGAGAATTGGAGTCATCGCTGAAAAAATTCAGTGCCGTTTTGTAACTAACATTATAGGCGTTAGTATGCTGTTTTTTTTTGTCATAGATGTACTTTTTACGTATGAAGGTTTTAAATAATAAGTATTTCTCTTTCTTCTTTTCAATAATTAAAGTTGACCGACGTGATTTTGTTAAATATGCTGTAAAAATGAATTAATAATTAGAAGTAGTTTTTATTTCAACAAGTAATAACATTGATCATTACATAGCATAAAACAAAGTACACTGCCCCGTCTATCCGCCTGTCTGTTGATGATAAACTCAAAATCTACTGAAAGACTTTGCATGCAGTTTTCATCAATAGACAAAGTGCTTCATGAGGAAGATCGAGGTATATAATTAGTATAGTTCATTATGTTTGGTTGATGAAAGTGGTACTTTGCTGGAATCCATGATTACATATTACTCTGTACTTGAGATTGGAATTGATTGTCGACTGCCACGTCACAGTGCAATAAAAACCTTTATCCAACATGTATCTGTAAAATTAAATTTGAAACAACTAATAAAAGACCCGAAAATATGTCCACTTTTTGGGCTAAGCAGCCGTATCATGGCGAGGGAACTGAAGATCTATTCAATTTAATTTCTGTCCCTTTTATACTCTAATTACTTGTGATAGGCATCGTAGCCACAATTTTACGGTAAATTTAATTGGGTACGATGTATAAAGTTCGCAGCACAAACTCTGGAACAGAATCCCTGTCACTGTATTCTCTCTTGACTCCGGGCCACTCAAGCGGAATGTAAAGAGAACACACAAGCGATTGGCGATGGACAACTTGTCTCTAGATGGACGCAGTTGTTTGAGGATTATACTTAGCTAATCATCAGGACCAGACTTTGGCTTGTTAATGCAAAGCAAATCTCAACCAGTGAACCTTCTAGAAATGTGTATTGATTTTGCTTATGAAATATTTTTAATCCAATACTTTGTTTCTGTCGAGGATGACGAAACAAAAATTAAACAACGAACAGATAAGATAAAAATGTATTATTTGGGGAACCTGACTAATTGATTTATGCATAATTAACACTCGCATATTATTAAAATACCACAAGTACATGAAAGCGCGAGCTATCTGTACTGTGACGCCGTCTCTGAATAGTGAATTTTGGTGTTATTACAAAAAAGTTAAATACGTATTGAATGCTTGCTTTAAAATGCACCGCGCTCGCTGAATGATCGCCATCTAGCTCTTTTGTCTCGCTTTGGTTAAGTTAGCTTAGACTTGCGAAAAACGGATAGCGCGAACATGCCTAGGGCCAGCGCGGTGAATTTAGTACGAAGCCTAAGCCTAAGCTAAAACAAGTATTTAATACGTATTTAACTTTTTTGTAATAACACCGTATGTGTTTAAATATAACGCAGAAGTTTGTTTTGTTGTGAATGTGTCTTTTAACACTATGTCCGACTCGCACGGACTAAAACCCCACGGTGTACCGACAGACCGTAATGTTGAAGCGGCAAGGGATCGTTCTATGTTATTCCCCTTGAATAGCCGCCCCAACGGTCCACCCGGCGGAAGGTTGCCGCCGGGCTCCTACCTATAGAGAGGTAGCTGGGTACACGCCAGCTGCCCCCCCTCGTTCGCCGAACCTGTGCAATGAGGGGATGAGCCCACCGACTGCATCCCCTCAGGTTCGGCTACGGTGGCAGGAGGAGTTGGGCAAAGCGCCGCCTCCTCCTGCCGGTCCTCCTATTGTGAAGACGGTCACTGAGGGGGACCGCCTCGCGGGCCCTCTCCGCTACCTCCTTTTGCGAGATGACTTCCTCGCAAAAGGAGGCCACTGCTCGCCACGCCTGTTCGCTGCCAAGCATGGACGAGACCACGCTCGGCAGCGACAAATCCTCTCCTACCACCGCCACCAGAGTGCGGCGCTCCACCTCCCATGCAGCACACTCAGAGAGAGTGTGCTGCGCGGTATCTTCCTCAGTGCCGCACTCATGGCAGGCGGCGGTCGGCTCCCTGCGAGCGATCCGGTGTAGGTACCACCCGAAACAACCGTGTCCGGTCAGCATCTGCACCAACCTGAACGACAGGGAGCCCCATCTCCTCCCAATCCACTCCCGCAAGACCGGGCGGACGGCGTCGACGTTGTGCCTCCCGAAGCGCGCGTCCGCCAGGTCCTGCATCCACCTCGCTATAGCCTCCTCCCGCAACTCCCGCCCTTTAACTTCTATCTCCCTAGGAGTCAGAGGCTCCCTACTACGCCTCCTCGTCGCCGTGAATTCTCAGGGAAGGGAGCCGGCGAGCGTAAAGGCCGCCGCCGATGACACCGTCCGGTATGCCCGGATTGCCCTCAGTGCCACCGTACGTTGCGTACTGCGCAGCGCCCGCACGTTGGTGGCACCGAGGGCATCAGCCCAGACCGGAGCCCCGTAGGCGGCCATCGCCCACACGACTCCTATGAAGATTCTACGGCACCCGGCACCCGGCCCCCCAATATTGGGGAGCAACCGGCCGAGTGCCACCGTCGCCCTAGCAATTCGTAGCCCGAACCCCACAAAGTCGGGCTCAAATTGCCAGCATCCGTCCAGGGTGAGGCCCAGGTACCTCACGTGGGCACCCACCTTGATCCGGCGCCCTCCACCATATTTTAACACTATCTTCAGCTTTTTCAATGACATTTAACTTAATTAATAACATGTAACTTCCTAGCTTTTATAGTTGAATATAGGCACTATTGGGTTATATATTATATGCATATGATATGCATATGAGTTGATATATTAATTTAAAATCCCAGTGTAATTTCGTCCTTATGTTTGTCTTGTGAGAAAATCAGCACTGAAAAGTTGGCACTTGTGAGATTGTAACTTGAGAAAAAATTCTCTTTGACTCTATACAACCTTTAGTTATCATCTCCCTTGAACTATTGTGTACGTGCGAATACGTCTTGTAGTTGTCAAGTAAAAAAATATCCAGCATTTTCTGTATTCATTCACTTAAGGAAATTGAATTACTGGTGGCAACCTTAGTTCAATCAATCTATATCAATACATATGGTAAAAGGTGTCTAGGAATTACTAATACATTACAATTAGTTTTTGAAATGTCTGTTTGTATGTCTATTTGCTTGAACACGCATCATTGCTAAAGTTTCTTTTATATATCATATAGCAAGCAAGCGAACATACGGGTCACCAGTTTTTAAGCGATCACCGCCGTCCATAAACACTAGCGACCCCAGAGGAGTCGCAAGTGCGTTGCCATCCTGTGTTTGGGGGAATGGAGAGAAGGGAAAAAGGGGAAGGGAGAGGAGAGAGGAGGGGATGGGAGATGGGTCTTCGGCGCTCTCACTGACCGAACGAAACGCAACAATGCAAGCACTGTTACTTCACGTCGGTTTTCTGTGAGAGGGTGGTGCTAAACCGGACAAGCCGACCCATTCATGCTGAAACCAATAATAGCTTCAGCGGGGCTCTACCACCTACTAGTAAAGTACTGCGTTCATGATAATAGGTTTCCAAGAAAATGGTAAAATATATCTTCGTGTAATAATTAATCTTGGTTTCGTTAAAATCGATTAAATCTAAAAGTCATTGTAATTTTAATTACGACGCGACTTGGTGCGAAAGAGAAGAAGTTTTTTTTTCGAACTGACTACGCTATTGGCTTCACTAGGCCTTCACAGCTTCACCGGATAATGCAGAGAAAAGAAGATAGTCATTAGTAGTAGTAGTAACATATTTAGAGTTTTGTACATCAGGTTTGTAGTCCGGTGAAGCGTGAAGACCTTTCCAGGACAACAGTGTTTTCATTTCGAAAAAAAAAAACATCAGGTTTCAAGCGGACGAAGTCACGGGCACTGTTATATATATAGAAATGCATTCTATATGACACACTTCATGTTAATTCGGTTGAAACTCGGGCATCTTTAATGTTGTTCTCACGAAAGTATCTATGATTGGAGTTTTATTGGAATTGTTTCGCAGTTCGAGTGTGTTATGGCATAGATTTTACGAGCAACCGTGTTCTACTGGGATTTATATATCTTTTGAATTTCTTATTTATAACATTTATGTTGACTAGCTATTCTCGCGGCTTCGTACGCATTTGTTTTAAATACTACTTGTTATTATATTTTATTATAAAAAAGGCGAGGCGGTCATAAGGACTGCCGACAGAAGTGAAAACTTAAAACAATCTCTTTTGAATTGTTAAATTTATTGTAGTGTGAATTTTTATTTCATTTATTCCATAAAAACATAGATGTGAAATGAAAACCAAGTTCAATACTACGATATATGCTTTCGCTGTCGATTTCAACGACAAAAGGAGTGAGATCTAAATGGGTGCCAAATTCAATGGTCAGTCCTGAAATTTATTTATAACAACATAAAATATTTTATAACGTCTTAAAAGCTCATTTTTTCTTATAACCTAGGTTATTATATTGAACCCTAAGATAGGCTAGAAATTCGACATGTTTTTGTAAAATAGTCTTTGAGATATGAGAGGGACAAAAATAGCTCCAAATGGTTCTTATATAATATTATGCACGGTAACTCACTCGTTATTCTGTTAGCTAGATTTTGGCTTAATATCCTACCTCGTATTAGACTAACTAGCCTCAACCCGCGACTTCGTTCGCCTGGAATAGTTACTTTGGGCTAACGCTAACACGCAGCGGAACTTTCAAAAAGAAAAAAAAAAACGATTTTTAAAAATTCTTCATTGATACTTAGCGTGATGATATATAGCCAATAACCATCCTTGATAAATGAGCTATATAATATTGAAAGAATTTTTCAAATCGAATCAATAGTTCCCGAGATTACCCCCAACAACGTCACAAACTTACCTCTTTATAATATTAGTATAGATATGTTATCTACAAAAAAAATGATAGAATCGTATGGGTATTATAAAACATGGATACATATTACGTAACAGAGACAAATGTCGACGCATCTGCATTACGCATTCCTTTTGGAGTAGCTCGTACACGGCTATTGCTGAATTATTCATAACAGTTAGTAGATATGTATGGGACAATTTGCCACGGGGAAGTTTGAATATCAATAGGAATTTTATGAATGACTCAAACAATACCTTATCCCGTTGGGGCGATGTCTGTAGCAGCGTTATAAAGTATTTCCAATCGATTTAGTTAACAATCTGTTTTCTTTTTTTTTTTGCCCAGTAAGTCTAGAAAAATAATGATAGAAATATATCCAATAGATTTTGCGTATCCCGGGTACAAATATAACGACCAATCTCTATAATTTTTGAAGTGATAACTTCAAAATTATAATTAAAATTGTGTAATTACGTTAGGTATATGATATTTTGACAAAACATATGGCATGAAAACGCACACATACGTAAACTATTTTAGATGAAATGTGTAAGTAAGATGGCATATTCTCAACATCGGTGGTGAAAAAGAAATAGATATATGTTGCTTAGATACGAGCGGATTGATGGTGCAACCGTTAAAAAGAAACTAGTTCACCAAGTTTTAACAAGGCGCTATCGAAGCCCTTTGACTTATCTATAGTTAGAATATCATTGGATAGCTTCTTTAGTCTGTAGTCCAGTGAAGCTGTTAACACCTTGCTAGGTAAATAGCGTAGTCAGTTCGAGAAAAAAAAGCTTATTTAGAAGCGTTGAGAGGTATTTTTTTGGCAGGAGAGGAAATTATAATTTCGCGTCATGACAAGTTAGTAAACGGGACCGGCCGTATTGTGATAGCGCGGCTTGCGTCGCACTAGCGACGCGTAGTATATCGGCCTGTGTCCTTTGATATTGATGGTTTGTATTGAGATTTTGCAGCCCATGATATGTTTGGTAGATTAATAAACTGTATAAAAAATCTAATTATTATTCGAAGTGCCAATATATGTGAAAGAGAGACTAATTATTTTATATTTATATATTATTATTTTATATCAATAATTTCAATATAAAAATTTTGAAGCTTAAATAATTCACGCTACAATTAATTTAAAAAATCAAAACAGCATTTCTCTATTTTGAGTTTTCACTTTTGCCGGCAATCCTTATAACTCGTCTTTTGTTATAATATAGCACGACGAATTAATTGAACTATATATGATGGCAAACACAGTACAAGCTAGCTAGTTACATAATAATGTCATAGATTACCTTTTTTTATATCGTAGGAGGCAAACTAAGAGGTGGGTCACCGGATGTTAAATGATCACCGCCGTCCATAGACACTAGCAACACCAGGGGAGTCACAATTGCGTTGCCCGTCTGTGTTTGGGGAACTGAAGGAAAGAGGGATATGGTGAGGAGTGAGAAAAGGAGGGGGGAGGGGGACTTCCGGCGCTTCGACTGACCGAACAAAACACAACAATACAAGCACTGTTACTTCACGTCGTTTTTCTGTGAGAGGGTGGTACTACATGCTGAAACCAATGATAGCTCAGCGTGGCTCTATCACCTCCAAAAATGTTACCTGATTTTGGTGCGGTTTAAAAAATTTGACAAGCGATCAATTGAATTCAAAAGCAAGTAAGTCTACGAAAAATTCTGTATCAAAGGGTCATGAACCTTATACCGATACATTTAATAGTTTACAAGTGTCTGATTCCCAAACGAACTGTACTTTCATTATATACCGCCGCCGCTCTTGACTCTATTGAGCGTCGTGCTCATCGGCTTGTCGGTGATGAGGCACCGTGGGATACAAGAATGCTTAGTTTAGACCATCAACGAAAAGTGGCATGTTTCTCAGCGTTTTATAAGTTACACTTGCGAGAGTGTGCACAGGAATTACATAAAATAAGCAAATTCCAACGTCCCCATTTCATCCGAGGACAACTAGACGCCGTGAGGGTTTCCACCCTTACGTGGTTGATATTCCCGTAATTCGTACGAAGCGATTTGCTTCCACATTCATTATACGTACGGCTAAGGAGTAGAACTCGCTCCCGGCGTCTGTCTCCCCGACATCTTATAACTTGGGAGTCTTTAAGAGTAGAGTGAATAGGCACCTAGTGGGTAAGCGCGTCGGCCTCATCGTCACTTACCATCAGGTAAGATTGTGGCCAAGTACGTACCTGCTGAATATATAAAAATATATATATCTATGTACATGTATGTACTTATTCAAATTTCTGAAAGAAATTAGAGACGCATATAATATCACATTAATGAGTGCATAGAGTCGAATAGGTACGCTTCTTGTATTTATTGATAAAACCTATAGCTATAAAAATGATTATAAACATTGTGATCTCTAACGACCCTTGAGAGGAGGCACTTTGTATGTAACAGAACATAAACAAACATTGTTAACGGGGTATACTATTTAGACATTCCGATACGTAGCCGATACGACATTTAATATCTTTTTTTTTAAACTTTATTTTTGGCAATCAATCTTTCCGATTATTACTGCCATTGTCACGTAGTCAATAATATCACAAACTTCGTGTGATCATTCCAATATTAAGCATCGTGTGAAACCATATTCTAACAAGATGGTGGATCCCTTGCTAGAACCTTCCAGGTAGTTTTTGTGGCATCTCAGAATTTCATGCTCCGTGTTATTATTTTCCATTCACTTCACTTATGCATAATAAACTAACTATATTACGTAAAACACCACCAAATTTACACAATATATAGTCAAATAACACAAGATTATGAATAAAATATAAAATCCACTACATGACAGACTAAAATCCCGCCAAAAACTCCAAAGATTCATTAAATTTAATATCTTATATATGTATATAATAAGAATGTAAATATAAAGGGTCCGTACTTTTTAGATTTTTGTAAACAAATTGTTGCAGCTATAGGAATAAGAAATAAGATAAATATCAATCAATTTTACCAATATCTATCTGTCTGTTTGTATGAACATACATAAGAGCTAAAGTACTACGTTATCGATAAAACGTTTTCAAGATAACCATTATGTATATCTTCGAGTAACCTTTAGTCTTTGTTTCATTACAATTGGTTTGGTATTTCAAAAGTTATTGTAATTTTAATGACGATGCAAATTAAGTACGAGAGAAAAGTATATTTTGTACATCAGGTTTCACTCGGACGAAGACGTGAGTAAAGCTAGTCATATATAGGAAAATATAATGTTTCAACAATTACCTTTTTCACTATCTGTATCATGATTGATGGATAAAGATGTAAAAATACATATCACGTACCGCGTTAGAACTTCAACCGGGCAACTTAAGATATCGTATCGGATTATACAAACTGCTCACGTTTGCTCAACGATCCTCGGTAACAGCGCAATGTAATCTTTAGTGTCGGTCGCCAGCATATTGCACGTGTAGTCGTGTTCACGGAATATTAGAACATTTTGATGGCAACAACAATGTGCCGCAAACGTTTGTATATTCTGTATTACTGTTATGATTATTTTAACGATCCACAGCTTAAATAAATTCAAGCAAACGTAATTGAATTCATCAAAAGCATTGTAATTGAGAACATCTCCAATTTTGTAATAACATCACTTTTATGACATTTAGTATCCTTTTCTTCGTTCCGTTTCTCTTACGCCTTTCTTCTCGTATCACCATTTTATACAAATAATATTCTTTTACATAAACCACAATATTAAACCAATACGTTAATCATTTTTTCATTATTACGGTATATTATTTTACTACTACGTTGCTGAAATATTTGTGACATTCTTTTTTCATCATAGATTTGGGATGAATTAATGGAAAAGCAAACAGAAATATTGGTTAGAATATTGTAAAATTTTACGAAAGCGCTTATAATGGGTAATGATAGAGATATGTACCTGATAGGGGCTCGTTTACTATACATATGATGACAAACCCGTCGCAGTAACTCTATCGATTAGGCGATAGACTGTCAATATCTCGGTTGCCGCTGTTAATTCAGGACCGTATTGCACTTAGTGTCAGACACAGTGCCTTTATCTTACCACCATATAGTGTAACAATTAAGTTTTTAAGTTCATTTGATTACAAGGACACGGTTAATTACACCTAGTTGTATTTGTTGCAGAATGTGCAATACGCCTTCGTGCAGTACGGTCGGGACGCGTCTCCTCTGGACACCTACCCCGAACTCACGGCTGCCGCCTTCTTATACCTCAACCATCCCCAAAAAACGCATTACTCTTCGAACTACACAAACTAAATGTACCCTGCGCGACAGGCTTCATCCGGTTCGCACCAAACACGCCAACACTATGCGGAAAGTTGGAACAGATACCATATCCGAACAGAAAGTACGTGTACCATAATTCGAATAGGGACCAAGCTATAGAGCTGCATGGCCGACCGACGTTCGCCGCTATCTATCGTCAAGTAGACCACTGTCACGACGTTCTGCTTACGGTAAGGAACGGCTCGTTCGAGGTCGGTCCAAGCGTTAAACTATTCTGTTCCTATCAGATCCACCTGCCGTACGGCAGCAGAGTTGCTTTACACCTCCAAATGGGCACGGGGTCAATGACAGCGAAAGAGAATGATTCAGCAAATATAATACATGAAGATGTCCAGGCCATGTGTAGAGGAATGGAACTGACACTACAAGACGGTGATTCAAAATGGCGACATTGCTCGCAGCCTGGTGATCCGTTGAGGAGTGTTCAGATAGTGTCGGAGAAGAACTCCGTCAGACTTAACATCAGCATCACGGCGAAAAGGAATTCTTCCGCGATGTGGTTGAAAGTATGGTGGATGGATAAGGCGATCGATGAGATTGTGGGACATTGTGATTACGGCTGGGTATTGTCGGGGGATTTTTGCATATCAGCCGTAAGAGAAGCAAAGAGAGCGTGGCGGCAAGCGGAGACGGAATGTGTGAGATTAGGAGGGCACTTGGCGAGCGTTCTGAATGAGAGGCAGCAGCAAATTTTGGATCAAACCTTAATTAACGCGTATGTATTACCCTAAAGCCTTCTTTAAAATACAACACGTTTATTTTTAATTCCTCTTCACTACGCACATTTGAAGTACGTATCTCTTCAAAATATAAATTTTGTTATGAATAAAATGCTCTTTTAAATGTTTTTTTTTTTTCGAACTGACTACGCTATTGACCTAGTACGGTCTTAAAAGCTTCACCGGACTACCTCTTTTAAATGTTTTATCAAAATCTGATGGCCAAATACCTACCAGTAAACCTATGTTTATAACCATTCTCTTGATTACATTAAGCGTTCCATTTTGTTACAGACCCGGGGCCGGCGTCGATGATGTTTACTGGATTGGAGCAACGGATGTGGTTCATGAAGGAGAATTCAGGTGGTCGGACGGGTTGCCTTTCACCTATGCACGTAAGTATATTTAAATGGCAATTGATTACATTGTCTATATTCTATACTTAAAATAAACATACTGAATGACAAACTAATACGCAATTGTTTCGACATGGTATTTTCAACTTTCTAAAAGTTTGTACCATCATCTCCTCCGATACGAATTATAGGATTCTATTGAGAAGTAAATAAGTCCTGAAAAGACGCTAACGGAACAACAGCAATATTTGCATTACAAATGTACACTTTCTATCATTTAAACCGTAATCAACACAACGTGACAACACTACATATTATAAAATAAATTCCTCCGTCACGTTTGTCTGTCTGTTCGCGATAAACTTTAAAACCACTCAACGGATTTTAACACAGTTTTCACCAGTAGATAAAATTGATTCATGTGGAGGATTTAGGTATTATAATTTCTCAAGGTTTTTTCATTATTAGGCCGAGACAACGTCTGCCAGGTTCGCTAGTTTCATATAAAATTAACCATTCTAGAACTGTGAAAAAAATGGGTACCTATTAATCATTTTGCCTAGTATATATCTGATACATGTCATGTTTTAGATTCAATGTGGCAGTTGTAATCTATTTGGATGTGGAACGATCGACAGCCGCAATTTAAAGTTAGCTCCCTTAAGAGTAAACATTTTTCTCTTAGATTGTACATCATCACTTAACATACAGTTAGACTGTGCTCAAACTCAAAACCCTATGACATTAAAGGATTTTCGGGGTGGTAGGGTTATACAGCCCGACTGGGTCGCAACCACCATGTACATGGCGAAAAAGCTCGTCATAGTGACTCGCTTTTGCGCGTCGCGTTTCGGGATCAGCCTGTGCATATCCAGTACCGGGTGACTTTCGTCATTATGGCCGGCATGACAGCGGCGACCGGCGATGGATGATCTGTCTCGCGGTGGTCGCCACTGTTCTTGGATTGTACTATGCTTACCATCAGGCATAGTGCAGTCACTTTATCGTGCTTCAATAAAAAAAAAAAACAAAAAAAAACAAAAAAAAGACAAATACTAAAATTACATAATGTGTTATTGCATGTGAGATATTTAAATTCAATGTAACCATAACTCACATATAATTCAAAACAAATAAGTTTTAATGAAATTTCCATGGGTTCAAGTTACACAACTGGCAACTCACGATGCTCGTCTGATCGAATTCCGAAACTTTGTCGCTCACACTCATAGACAGACAGAGAAAAGTCGCTTGGAGGAGGCATACGTCCGCGTAATATTTAATGCAAAGATACAGTGATTAATAAAATCATTTGAATGTATGTATCTGAGCTCTCGGGATACGGCGTGGTACCCAAGAAAACGCTAAAAAGTGGTACCCATGCCTCAGACACGTGCTTACTTTTATATAATCCGAAGCGGGTCCTCAAAACTATGAATTTAAAACTAATAAATGAGCCGTTTCCTATCAAAATTTCATGGAAAGTAAATGGTTCTGATGGTCTTATTTCGTAGCGAGTGTCATCGAGTCGTTTTATTATCATACTAACTGACCCTTACAACTTCGTCTGCACCAAATCGGTTATTACCGGCTTCAAATGTATTTTTAAACGCGAAAAATCTAAGTAAACCTAAGACCCGGTTGCAGCAACACCTACCGTTTCCAATTGTCAATTTAAACTGTCCAGGGACTCGCTCAAACATATATCCCGTAAGATATGTGAGGAATCTTTTAAAATACGCACTAACGGGAACGTCATTTCGGATGGCAACGGTATTTTTTTTATTTGGTTTTTATTTAAGAAGTATTGGGAGATAAAATATAGTTTAAATTTTTAACTAATTTGTCTGCTATATATAGCATAAAGAAAATATACTAAAATCTGTTTCTTACGTAATTAAATAACCTATCAGTATCTTATAGTAACTATACAAATATTAGAAATCTTATTTTTTAGATAAAATATATTGACTTGGCAATCGCACTAAACCATCATGTTTAATATCATGTATCAGGTACGTGTGAGATACATTGTGTTTTCATGTGATGACCAAGTCAATCTACTTTATTAAAAAAAAAAAAGATTTTTAATAGTGATATGGTCACTATAACATGCTGTTAAGTTAGCTACTTTCGTAATAACTAAACACAGAGATTAATTAAAAAGGGACTTAATAAAGTAACCAACTCGGTATTTCACACGATTTCACAACTTTTTACGGAAGAAGAACTGAGTTGCGAGACTTGTTTTTTTTACAAGTTTTGATTTTGATGCCATCACTTGGTTCCGCTTTCATTTCATAGGGCATTGTTGTAAATAGCATAAGATAGGGATCTTTGGTATCTATCCATACAGTGTTTTCGCTTCAATAAATACATTTTCAGTAAATGCGAACCACGTTTTCGGAAAGTCTACTTCATTTCCGTAAACTGGCGCCACCGAAAAGCCTTCGGTTCAGTAATTCCATTTATTAATTATAGTGTACGTGTATTTATCTAACCGTTCGTCCAAAATACTGCAAGAAATTCCAATATTTGTAGAAATTAATCATTCGCGTGGAATTCCAAATCGTTTGAACGTTTCTGTATCTAGCTTATTAGCTATCAAGATTTGTAAGAGATAATTAATATACCTTATATATACTTGCCGCTGCCCTTGACTTCGTCTGTGTTAATGTATTTGTAAATTTGAAGTGGTGATGGCTCTGTTGGTAGCGTGTCCTTTTGTCCGTTCGAGTCGAGCTTAGGGTAAGAGAAATTTAATATCCACAATCCTGGCCATCGTTTTCGACCGCTGTGAATATAGTTGTGCAGAACACAAATTTCATTATAAATACATAACCACCGAATATAGACTTTCAACAATAACCCAACTCGATCTGTTGCTATCTATCAAACGAATGTGTCACCAACACTATCCGTCCTTCTAAAGTTAAGACGGCGGATGGACTCGCTCGAGGCACTGGCTCTGTTCTGATTGGTCGTTACGTAAATTACAATATTATTTATTGTTATAACATCATTAAGGTTTTAAACTATAGAAAAATGTAACATATGAAATACAAGACAAATTAGGTATTGTGAAAGCAATAAAACTGTCCGCCTCTTACAGTAAAGATCTCCTCGACCCCGCTCGAGGCACGTGCACTACTCCTATTGGTCTATACGCAAATTACAATCTTTATAACTTTAATTAGATTATTAAGATTTTTAAATTGTTGAAAAATATAACAGACCAAATAAAATTAAATTACAAATTTAGAATAGAAGAAGAATTTAGAATGTAGACAATATCATGTATGCAAACAATAATCAGCTCGACAGCTTCCTCCGACATATTATATATACCGATATATATAAATACTGCCATAAATACTGAAGAAGGAAAAAATATTTTCTATTGCAAATGAGATTTAATACTTTCACAGTGTGTTTAATACATAAATATAAAACAATTTAAAATATAAAAAGCTTATTTGAAGTTGTCTCCATTGGCTGCAATACAGTCCTTAACTTTGAGGGCAGTTATCAACAGAAGCACGCACTCTTTCTATGGGAAAAATCTTCACTGTCAATCGTACGGATTGGTTTAGGGACTTCAAATTATCATGGCGTTTATAGCAAGCCGTACTCTCTAAAACAATGGATAGTTATATAAAAATGACAGATTCCAAACTCAAATGTAATATTTGTTTATTTTTAATTGTAACAGTATTTATAGCCAGACTAAGTATAATATTTTAATCTTGTTTTTGTGTTCAACTCTTAGCTATATTACAGCTATATTTAGAGCGGTCAAAAGGATAGAAGAGGATTGTACTCTTGGTAACAATATGATGCCTTCCGAGTACTACTCAACAAGAATAATGTTATATTCCTTTGTATGTCACACTACCGTAGAATAAATTATTGACTTTTGGTTCAAGTCGCCTTTTAGTCTAGACGCTGCCATTGCCCTCTTTGTATCGTTCTTAATGTATCATATGACATATATGTAAACTCTAAATACAATAACGAAACGCGTGACTCGCTCCGAATTTCAGTGGTTCTGAGCGTTTGTAATTTTTGCATGGATTTTAATACGTTTTATATCTTTAGAAATAAATATCGATTGCCAAATGTATGCAAGCTCAAAGTCATGGTGTTTTAGTAGTTTGGACGGAGGAATATCAATCCGATGTCCGTAACTACATATACTAATTTTAATTGGTAACACTATCGTCTAACGGCGAAGGAAACCTTTGTGAGGAAACCTAATCCTGAGAAATATTCTTGTAGTACTACTGTAGGTCTTTTTTTATATCACAGGAGGCAAACGAACAGGTGGGTCACCTGTTATTAAGTGATCACCGCCGTCCATAGACACTAGTAACACCTGGGGAGTCGCAAGTGCGTTGCCATCCTGTGTTTGGGAGGGAATGGTGGGAACGGAGGCGGGGGAGAGGAGAAAGGAGGTGTGTCTCCGGCGTTTTCACTGACCAAACGAAACGCAACAATGCAAGCAATGTTACTTCACGTTGGTTTTTTGTGAGAGGGTGGGACTACTCCGGGCGAGTCAACCCACTCATGCTGAAACCAATAACAACTTCGCACGCCCTCTACCCCCTACAAATGATGTGTGGGAAAACATAGAAATGTGGATTTAGCTTAAAATCGCCAATATGTCGCAGGCTGGCTTGATAATTACGCCCATACCTACTTTCGGGAAGAAGTCTATGGCCCTGCAATGGGTCTCTCACAGGATGATGTTGATGTAAACGCATCATTTTTTAGTGATAATAGCTTAGTCGATAGCGTGTTCGGACACCGCGTTAATGAATGTAGGTTCAAATCCTAGGCACTTAGAGCTTCTGGCGAAGAAAAATATCGGATGAAACAACAACATGGCGGTAGGACTTCTCCTAAATTCGCTTGGGTAGCTACAACCCTCAAGTTATAAATCTTTCGTCAAGCACCTGTGGGTTTCGGTGGTTGCGTTTCGTACGGTAAGTGAGAGCGCCGGAGACCCACCTTTCCCCAGCTTCTTTCCTCTCTCCCTCCCCCCTTCTCACCATTCACCCCAAACATAGGCTAGCAAAAGACTTGCGACTTCCCTTGTCTTGCAAATGTCTATGGACGGTGGTGATCACTCAATATCATCAGGTGGCTCGCCTATTCGTCTGCCACTTATGATATAAAAAAAAAAACATTGACAAATTGATGTGCCACATTACATCCAAGCGGAGAATAACCGGGTCGCCAGTATATCAGACTTTGTTTAATTAGAACGACTAATGTTAGCACAATCATCGAGGACTAAATGAGAGTGATTTTTGTTTTTTTTTTTTATATCAAATGAGGCTAGGTTATATCAAACGAAATGGTGGGTCACGTGATATTAAGTGATCAACATCGTCCATAGACACTTGCGACATCTGGGATATAACGGTTTTCTGTGAGAAGGTGGCAGTACCCAGGGCGAGCCGACCCATTCATGCTGAAACCAGTAATAACTTCAGCGTGACTCTACCCACTTAGATAAGTAGACAGAATTACGGCGAGAAATAAGACAAAATTTTTGGTAGGAAAAATTGTCTTGTAAAAATGTATTAATGCAATTAACAATAAAGATTCGTTAATAATTAGCTTATGTTTCGTAAAAACCTTACAGTTGAATGATAATTACACTTTCAGAATGTAGAGTACTAGTTAAAGTCTCTATAAACTGTGGGTTTGCATTCAACAAGTCGGCGTCCTCTGATGGACCGCAAATATCCCCGCACCGTCCGTCCGACCCCTGCAACGCTACACAACTATGAACGGAATCCGCGACACTACCCTTTTGTTGTACCATAAATCTAACTCCGATGCGGTAATGTCGAGTTCAAATTAAACCAGTTTGCTGTAAATCAAATGTTTTGCATTAACTTTACTTTGGCAGCCAAATAGATTATTCCGGTGAAGCCGTTAAGCCCTTGCTAGCCGAATAGTGTAGTCAGTTCGAAAAATAAATACAGCCAAATAAATATTTAAATAATTTAGATTCATTACCATTGTTGGAGATTAAATAGTTTTAATAAAAAAGTTGTGTAATTGTATCAATAGATGTTATCATAAGTCGATTGCATCATGTTGTTAATACGGCAGCGAAAATAGATCAATTCAATTCAATATCAACTACCTGCAAAGGCCAAAATTTAGAAATTTATAGTAAGGATAGCGATTCTTTCAAAGAAAAAAATATTTTTTTTTAAAATCGATCCGAATCGTGGCGTGTGGAATCGACTCATGAAAAAATCGTGATCTTTAGAATCAATTATTCGTAATTCGATCTTTTAAATTTTGATTGACTTTTTTTAAAATTATAAATTATTGTATGGTTAAAATATATCCAAATATAATTAATTAAATCACTATTTTGTTGCCAGAAATCGGTTAACAGGATCGATTTGATGCTTAATATCTATGAAAATAATAAATGCCCCTATGTCTAAAATTCTGTTAATCAGTCTATATCCTATCCCTATCCATCTATCCCTAGTCTGGAGTTCTACATAACAATATATCAGAAATATATATGTAATCGGTATAACATTCGATATAGGGAGTTACTCAGGTAAATCTTGTATTCCCGTATCATTCAGGGCAGATCCGTCAGGGCAGTGTCAAGCGGAATGACAGAGACTTTTACTGGACCGGGTTCCGACTGACACAGACAGGGTGACTAACCCGTCCGTACTAGTATGCAAAGCAGCTTACAATCCGGAATAATAGAAACTGGAATTGACAGACATCAAATGATCGATGTTGTTTGGGATTACAAGTACAGTGTAGCTATTTTACGGAGAAATGAACACTTTATTAAACTTTTTAGTTTATACACGAGAAACTTGATCGTCTGCTAAATTTGTGCATTCGTTACATTTTCAGGCTACAGGACGATCATATTTATGAATTTCGTTCGAAACTAAACTGGCTTAATATCATTCTCGTCGAAATTCCCGCATATTACATTTTCTTTATGGTGTTTTATTTGACCTTCGATCTCTACAATATCTCAGGATCAAGGAACGATTCATATTCCTAAGGGCTCACGATCCTGATCTTCATTTGTCATTCAGCAAAACTCCTGAAATCTCCCAGCACAGATCTACGAGTACATTGTATTCAAACTCCTTCACAATAACCACCATGCTGCCATAATTACTTTGGAATTCAACTACACCGCTATTTATTTGAGAAACAAGAGGCAGAGTGTTCCTACAATTTATAATTAAATTTTACTGTGTGCATACATTATTATTTTTGTCATTGTTATATATTTGTATGTAAATATGTATCTATGTTTATGTGTGTATGTATATGACTATATTTATGTTATATATTTATTTATTTATCCATTTTTCTTCTGTTTTTCTTTATATGATCTACCTACAAAAATGATTGACAACAATACCTCTTAACCAACTGGAAGAAAATGTATTGTGTCATTAAGCTCACCAGTGTACAAACCAAAAGTGCAATAAAGTATTCATTCATTCATTCAATAATACTTAGTAGCATGGCATATTATCTTTCGACTAATCAGCGATATTGTGGAGAAAAAAAAACAGTGCGTGTATCAATAAAATACGCGAAGTAAATGAAGCTTCTTTGAATTAAATATGTTAAATTATATACATATGAGAAAGCTAGAAAAGTACATACTTTACGAAGTCTCGTAGTATTAATAATTTTTTTTCTCGAACTGACTACGCTATTGACCTAGCAAGGTCTTAACAGCTTCACCGGACTACAGAGTATTAATACGTAACTATACTGTTGCTTATTTTTGTATAGTACTATACTTAAATAAATACCTACCTTACGAAAATGACCCTACTGTGCTATAGGAAGCCTCACTTCTAAATGATGCCATCACCTTCAGAGAAGTTGTAAAAATAATGTCCCATCGTTAACAGACTGGTTTCCCGGGTGGCGAAAACACAGCGGTCAACCGAACGACGACGGAACCTCTGGGCAGGACTGCGTGGAAGCCAGACGCGAGTTCCCGCCTCGGCCTCCTCCAGCAGTTCCTACCTTCATGTGGAACGACAGGGGCTGCAGGGAGCATAATTATTTCGTCTGCGAACGCCCAGGAGTTGAAGGTATGTCTTCCATACTTACGCTTCACATTCTTGTTTTCAATATTTCTTGATAACCGTATACAGTATTCATATATATAACCACTAACTGGCCTATATATAAATAAAAAAACTTGATAAATTGTATACATAAACCTTCTTCATGAGTCACTTTTTGTACTAGTGAAAATTGATATTGTTCATGAAGATCTAAACAACATTATTCGTAATTTGTAATTTTTAGCAAAATATCTCTATGAATGAAATGTTTTTGAATGATGATTACCTAAAGGCCGGTTGAATACACTATTGTATTAAAGTATTTTTAACATGTATTCAATAAGTTTTTAAATTTTAGACACCCTCTTTTATTCGCCTCAAAAAATCCTACGTAGTTTAGTACGCTTCAAAAAATCCTACCTTCCCAAAAGATATTTGTGCGTCAGTTGCATAAATAGACAGAGCTGACGTCGCGGACAGCTGCTAGTCTATACTAATATAATAAAGAGGTAAAGTTTGTGAGTTTGTGACGTTGTGATGTTGTGACGTTGTGATGTTGTGACGTTGTAGGGGGTAATCTCAGGAACTACTTGTCCGATTTAAATAATTATTTCAGTGTTATATAGCTCATTCATCGAGAATAGTTTTAGGCTATATATCATCACGCTAAGATCAATAGGAGCGGAACACAGATGAAAAATGTTTCAAAATCGGGATGTATTTTTTCCTTTTGAGAACTGCTGCGTGTTGGTGTATCTATTCCACGCGTACGAAGTCGCGGACAGAGGCTAGTTACATATAGGTGGTATGAAGCACATTAAAGGTATATAATATTCTCATAACAAAAGGACTTTCTAAGTACGCGATTACAGCATATCAGTTGGTTCGTCTACGTACATTCCTGCTATATGGTCTGTAAAGAGACTCGAGAATTCACTCAAGCTGGTACAAATAACATTATTATTGGCGCTCGAATCGTGCGATAAACGTTAACATACTCGTTTCACTCTAACGCAAATTGAACAACACACTAGCTCTCGAGCAATTGGGTAGAAACATTTCATTTTAATAATATAATCCAAATAAAAATAAACATTTTAGGTAAGAATTCTATTAGGTAAGTTCTAGAATTTAGATAGGATTAATTTAATACAATAAAATATGCATTGTTAATACATTATACAGTTTAAATGTATTTATGGTTTACTATTCTGGCAATAACAGCTTCTACATAAAAGGTGTTCTCGTTTACTTTTTTTAATCCTTAAGAAAAATAATTCCATCACCTTTACCGTGGCACTTTATGTGGTGCAAACAATTTATGCGGCGTTCATCGAAATAGTATAACTGGTCAAAATTACTTGACACTTGACGTTATAAATTGTGTTACATGTTTTTTTTTTTTTTATCGAAGCACGACATAGTGACTGCACTATGCCTGATATTAAGCATAATACAATCCAAAAACATCGGCAACCACCGAGAGACAGATTATCCATCGCCGGTCGCCGCTGTCATTTGAGAAGGAAGGGAGAAGAGGGAAACGAACAGATGGGTCACCTGATGTTAGGTGATCACCACTGTCCATAGACACTTGCAACATAAGGGGAGTCATAAGTGCGTTACCAGCCTGTGTTTGGGAGGAGGGCAGGGGGAACAGGATGTGAAGAAGGAAGAGGAAGGGGAGGGTAGGTGGATCTCCGGGTCTCTTACGGACCGAACGAAACGCAACAATGCAAGCACTGTTACTTCACGTCGATTTTCTGTGAGAGAGTGGTGCTTCCCTGGACGAGCCGACCCATTCGTGCTGAAAGCAATAATAGCTTCAGCTTGGCTCTACCACTACTTAAGTAGGTAGGATAGGGTACTGTCACTCTTTATTTAGGCAGAGCTTCGCCTTACAATACTTTTTTTATAAGAATCTGTAGATATCACCGACATCTTACCTTTCATAAGCCGAACTATATAATTTATAAGATGAACTATATAAGTCAAAGCAATTACCATTTACTCATAATTGTACAACATGATTTAAGTAACACAAAACTAATAAATAACAAGTAAATTATTGTTATTTAAGTACATCAATTCTATATAATCATTGTTATTTATGTATCTATGATATTTTTCGCCATATAAGTATGTCTGTAGAGCAGGGACATCTTGCCTTTTATGGGCCAAACGTGAACGTTAAGTGATCACCACCGCCCATAGACACTTGCGACACCAGGGGAGTCGCAAATGCGTTGCCAATCTGTGTTAGGGGAAGGGGAGAGGAAGGAAAGAGGAGAGGGGTCTCCGGCGCTCTCACTGAACGAACGAAACGCAACAATGCAAGCAATGTTACTTCACGTCGGTTTTCTATGAGGGGGTGGTACTACCCCGGTCGAGCCTACCCATTCATGCTGAAGCTAATAATAACTTCAGCGTAGATCTACCACTCCAATAACTATACTATGTTGTATAGTCAGCATAGTACTGCGGTGATATACGTAGCTACATTCGAACCTGTATACTGTTTACCTGTTCCCACAACGCTCCCAATATTTAAGTGTAACTAACCGTAACTAAGGATGACCTAACAGTTATCGATTATTGTAAGTATTAATGTATCGATATGTATATATATTTTTATTGAAATAAAAACTTCTTTAGGCACGTTGAGTAGTATTTTTGGTAGGCGATAATCGATATATCTATATTTTTATCGAATTGAAAACTTCTTTAGGCACGTTGAGTAGTATTTTTGACAGAAGATTAATTAATAACTTGACATGACATTCTAATAAACATGACCGGCCTTATTGCACTTGCGTGGCTTGCCTCAGGCTAGCGACGCGTAATATAGGGAACTGTGTACATATAATATTGCTATTATAAGCCACAAGGTATTTTCTTCCAGCTAACCAGTGGTATTATTATCAAGAATTAATGTTATTATAAATAGTGAAATTATAAAAGAAGTGAAGTAAATGAATAAATCAAAAAATGTAATAATGAAATGAAACTAACATTAACATTGAGATATAACTAAAGTATTTCTTTTTTAAAACTAACTAATACTCCTGGTATTTGAATATAGTTAATATGAAAATCTAATATAATAAATTAGTTAGTGTTATTAAAAAGAATAGTATCAAATTACAACACTACTCGACATTATATCGATTCGAATATTAGTCATTTCTGACTGGAACTGGCTTTCAAAGGTAAAGAGACATTGCATCGAATGCTATAGGCGTTTGGGTCAGGCAAATAGGGATTCGCTCTCTCGTCAGCAGCATTATTAACTAAGTTGTAACAAGTTATTGAGATTCCATCTATATTGAATTCTGTAAACTGCAGTATTGACATAAAATGAAGTATACTATCATTTAGTATGGTTTATGTAAAGCAACTAATAATCCTCTCAGTCCATTGCGTTGTATTATTTATTTGTATTATTTTATTTAATAAGTGTTCGTGTTTTTTGTCTGATAAAGACTTCTTTGTTTGTTAACGATAGTGATGTCTGGAATTGACTCATCTTTGTGTGTCCTTTAAAAACCTTTCTGTCATGTATGTAATATAGCCTAGATATCATATATATTTGTTAAAAAGATAAACCAGATCGAGTTTCTTGTTCTTCTTGATGACTGGGTTGTTTTCGAATTGGCGGTAGTTTCTGACATTCATAAGTGCCTTATTAGGGCCTAAACTGAATAAAGTATTTTTGACATTGATATTATAACTTTATTATCATTTTATACATTTATTACTATTTACAAATTTATAATAACTACCTGTGCCCGTGACTTCGTCCACGTGGAAATTCTTATGTAAAGACAGTAACTAATAAAGATCATTTGAATATATTAAATCTAATTGCTATTTACTTTTCTTTCGTACTTAAGTCGCGTTACGAAGATATGCCTTATGATTATTTTGTTATGATTATTTATGAACACAGTACTTTATCAGAAATGCGAGTTCAAATAAATAAACAGACAGATATTTCCAAAAATTGATTTAAGTACCTAAAAAATACAGACTCGTTTTTATATGTAAGCGAGTAACTGCTAGTGAACTATAACTCCGTATTTTCAAGAATTCTCCTTACTTTAAAAGTAATGCAGATGGATTAGCGGGTTAAAGGCGTGTAAGTAGATAGAGCGTCCGAGATCATGTGACAGAAGTAAGACACCTTAATTGTCAGTCACGTCCTTTACTGTCTCTTACCTTCGTAACACGTTACATAACGTCGGGGTGAAAGACAGCTGTTGAGACGGTAATAGCACAGAAGCTGAGTGCGTCACGTGTCCAGAGTCATTTGTTGAACAACATTTCATAGTGTTGCGCGTAAAAGTTTATATTTACGAATAATTGATCCTCTCGAACATCTGCAACTTTTATTTTGACTTAGTTTGAGTTTGTTTGTTAATATTTCGCATCCACGTCTCAATTACTGAACCGATTATCATGAAATTTGGCCTACATGTTGTCAGGTATATAGAAAAAAGTGCTGCTCCTAAAACATAGATCAAACTTATATTAAGGTAGGCAAATCCGCGCCCAAAAGCTAGTTAACCATAAAAATAGTTTGCAAGAGAATATTAAGGATGAAAAATTAATTTGTCATCTGCCTAATACAGTAACGTTTTCGAGTTCTAATATAAATATTGACACAACAAACGTACCATAATCTAAACGCTATATTATAAAATCTATCAAACATTGCTTAATGATTGGATTTTATAATGTTGATATTATATTTGTTGGGAGGTTAACAATTACCCCTGTCCATACTATTGACTCGTACTTATGATTGTCTACTATTTACGCTTTCTAAAATACTATTGGATGGAGGTATCAGCTGTTCATAAGTATCTTGATTATTATTGTCGCTCAGCTTTAACTACACGCCTTAAAAAACAGGAACTGGACCTGAGTTAGATTCGCAATGTTGCTTAACAAGGCCACAGCCTAAACCGAGGTGTGCCGTCTACTCTTGTGCTGGTTGTTAAATAACATCAGTTGAGAGCCTTAAGATCTCGTCTTAGTAGTCCAGTGAAGCTGTATAAGCCTTTTAAGCCAATAGTGTAGACAGTTCGAAAAAAGTTTGGGGTGTAAGGAGTGTCGAGTAATATCTTAAGACTTGAGACACCCAAGCCAATCTCACCTGCACGTGGTGCACCCTGCTGATCAACGAACGAGGCAATGGCGATAGCGGGGTGGTAGGGTTTTACAGCCCGACTGGATCGCAACCACCATGTACATGGCAAAAAAGCCCGTCATAGTGACTCGCTTTTGCGCGTCGCGTTTCGGGATCAGCCTGTGCATATCCAGTACCGGGTGACTTTCGTCATTATGGCCGGCATGACAGAGGCGACTGACGATGGATGCTCTGTCTCTCGGTGGTCGCCACTCTTTTTGGATTGTACTATGCTTACCATCAGGCATAGTGCAGTCACTTTGTCGTGCTTCAATAAAAAAAAAATAGCTACTGGGCAGTCTCGATCAGATCGTTAGGCTATTGCCTTCACCCCGACATATTTATAGCTGCATCTGAGTATGCGTAAAGTTTTTTTTACGCGAATGTAACACATCAAATGTGTTACAGATGGGTACATTTTTCAATATTAAAAACATTTTAAATCAAAGACAAAAACAGACAAAGGACCCATAGTGTCGATTAGCCAGGATTCGAATAATGTCCCATCACTATTCCCGCCACACAAGCGGCTACTGCGTTCTGTTTCGTGCACCTCAACTAGGTCATACTGTATCAAAGGCAAACAACTGGTGCTTACCAGCGGAACTTGTTCTGCTCTCCAATTTTTTTACATACAGAATAGCTACGCCTTGACATTCATATTTTTTATGTATTGGTTTAAAATACCCGTTCAGTTATGAAATTGGTACATTGAATTTCATATTAGTAATTTAGTATCACTAAAGCGTTTGTATCTCGGTATTATAATTAAACTATTTTCGAGAATTAATATAAATTATATATTAATAATATTGGTGTGAAAATGTCTGTCTGTTTAATTGTGTAAAGGCAGTCCGAGAAATAGATCACTATTCACCTATAATATACCAACAAAGGAGAAAACGAAATCGCAGGAAATAAGTTTAAAATAATTTCGTAAAATATTAGACGAAAATTTAGATTTTTTTTTAAAGTAAACTTAACGAAAATGAATGTTACGGCTATTTATTGGTTAGGACTCCAAGGAAGTCTTTATAATACAATCTACGAGGGATTATTAAGAGGCAAAAGATATAAATATTCTAAAGAAATGCCGAAGCTTTGAAATAGGAGAGATATAAATTAGTATGGAGTACTGTTGCTATCTCTGGGTGGAAGTACCTGGATTCTAACTTGGGTCATCTGACTCGGCTCAAAGACGATCAAATGTTCATATATTTTGTATATTTCAAACTATTCAAATAAATCAAATTATTTGAGTATTCGAACTCCATATTTAGAATAATGTGTATATTCAACAATAGAATAACTTTGTCAATTCTTAATAGATTAAAGAGAACGTTTTTGATTCATAAAGCTCACACTTTTACAATGTTTTCTGACTATTTTCCAAAAACGTTATCGACCAAGTAGTCACCTTTATTGGTGATACACAATTAATCTCTTTTCCTTGTATTTCCCATAACATTGACCAGCGTCTTGGGCGATATCGCTGCCATTTCGGCTCGTATATTGTTTCTGAGCTCTACAATGGTCTTCAGACTGTTGGCATAAACTTTACTCTTCGAAAATCCCCACAAGAAGAAGTCCGGTGGCATCAAATCCGGGGATCTTGGTCGCCAGTCAATATCGCCTTTTTTCGACACCTTTCGACACAACACGTCCCGGGAAGTTCTAAAGTAAAAAATCAATGTTGAGAGCTTCTTTAGACGTGTAATGATGCATGGCTAAAATTCTATTGAAAAGAAGTCTCTAAAACTTATTCAAACACGCAGATTGGTTAAAACTTGTCGAGGATATTCAATCGTTTCACTGATCAGGTAAAGATAGCAAACCTCGTATATCATAATAAATTATGGATAATTAATAAAATTAAAATAGTTCGAACCATTCGAATGATTAAATTTTTAGACTAATTTAAACATTTGTTCTGGATGCTGAATGAAAAAATAGGCACACAATATAATTATTTCTTTATCTAAACTTAACATATTAAATTGATATGAATGTAGCTTTTATTTAAATGAATACTTACAAGTTTAATATTGTACAAAAGACACATTTAGCTTCGGGCCGCCGCGCCGCTTGTATAATTACATATATATCCCAACACCCTTCTGTAACCCTTATATTGTGAGAGTTCAAAGCTCGGTTACTAAACGACATGCAATCTACTTACTCTGGAACGAACTCGACAATATATTTCTAAGTAATGCACATCATGAACTATGAAATTTGTTTTAATTTCTTCAATGGTTTTCAAAATATTGAAACATAGAAGCAAAAACTCTTAGAAGAGAATATAAATCATATATCATCTTTGTTCTCTATCTATATGAAAATACAGTTCTTTGAGAGTCAATCAAGTTAAAACTACTGTAAAAGACTGTAATCATTCTACGTGGAATATTTCGTAAATCTATTTAATTTACAATTGTGGATAACGCAACAGTCAAACAGTCCGATTATTAATAACAATAATAAGGAGCATACTAGACTGAAGAACTACAACGCTTTATAACATCGATACAGCGTACACTGTTAATAATAATGAATAAATAAATAAATAAAATAATGTAACATTAAATATTGATAAACATTTAAAAAATAAAAAAGATAGATTAAGAATATATGAAAAAGTGAAAATGAATCTATACTAATAATATAAAACTAGTGGTTTGTATGTTGGATTAAACGCGCTAATCAGGATCAGTAGGGTCCGATTTGAAAAATTATTTCAGTATTAGATAGTTCGTCTAGGTTATATATCATCACGCTATGATCAATAGGAGCGAAGCACCAATGAAGAATGTTTCAAAATAGTTTATTTCAACCAATGAGACCTTTTAAGTTTTTAATTATGTTTACATATTGTTTTATTTTATTTTGTGTCATTTTTTCTCATAATCATTATCAGTTCTTAAAGGCATTTCTATGAATTCCCGTAGGTGTACAAACGTCTATTAGATAAAGCCAGTAATAAACTATATTCACTTTTCCTTGGTCGAATAGTGTTAGGTGTACAACCAAGTGCCATTGCATATTACCGATTTTCTGGATTGTGAGTTGAATCGCCATGTTAAGCAGGTTTTGGTGTGTAAAGTTTATTATATAGTGGATCAATATGTGAACTTTGGTGATGTCTGGAAATTACTGGAATTGACCTGTACATCCACTAAACACGGTTATGACGTGAATATCACTAAATATTATATAGACTAGCGGGCTTGGCAGGCTCCCAGGGAGATAGAGAGTAGGAGGAAAGGGTTGCGGGAGGGGGTGATAGAGAGGTGGATACAGAACCTGGCGGACGTGCGCTTCGGAACGCACACCGTTAACGCCGTCCGCCCGGTCCTGCGGGAGTGGATTGGGAGGAGATGGGGCTTCCTGTCGTTCAGGCTGGTGCAGGTGCTGACCGGACACGGTTGTTTCGGGTGGTACCTGCACCGGATAGCTCGCAGGGAGCCGACCGCCGCCTGCCATAAGTGCGGCGCTGAGGAAGATACCACGCAACACACTTTCTCTGAGTGTGCTGCGTGGGAGGTGGAGCGCCGCACTCTGGCGATGGTGGTAGGAGAGGATTTGTTGCTGCCGAGCGTGGTCTCGTCCATGCTCGGCAGCGAACAGGCGTGGCGAGCAGTGGCCTCCTTTTGCGAGGAAATCATCTCGCAAAAGGAGGCGGCGGAGAGGGCCCGCGAGGCGGATCCCCTCAGTGGCCGTCTTCGCCGACGGAGGACCGGCAGGAGGAGGCGGCGCTTTGCCCAACTCCTCCTGCCACCGTAGCCGGACCTGAGGGGATGTAGTCGGGGGGCTCATCCCCTCATTGCACAGGTCCGGCGGACGAGGGGAGGCAGCTGGTGTGTACCCAGCTGCCTCTCTATAGTTAGGAGCCCGACGGCCACTTTCCGCCGGGCGGACCGTTGGGGCGGCTATCTAAGGAGAATAGCTTAGCACGATCCCTTGCCGCCCCAACACTATGGTCTATCGGTACACCGTGGGGTTTTAGTCCGTGCCGGACATAACCCATCCTTTCCCCAGGTGGGTGGGTATCCATAAGGGATTTCCCCACGTAAAAAAAAAAGCGGGCTTGGCAGACGTTGTCTCACCCTGATTATAAAAAAAAATCCTTGACAAATTCAGTAATTTTTGTGTTTATCGCGAACAGACAGAAAGATAAATACACGCAATAGGGGGACTTAATTATATACTACGTAGTGATATGTTAAAATGTTGAACCAGATTCAATTTCTTGTCGGTTCTTGTGCGAACTGGTGGTAGTTACAACATTCATTAATGCCTTCTTAGTGCCAATATTAAATAAAGTACTTTATTTTATTTTGTCCAAAAAATCCAAAAGTATATTTTCGTTCTTTCTAGCTTGTACGACATGCACTTTCTGTTCACAAAATTTTCTAAATATCAAATGAGAATAAACAAAAATGTCTATAAAATTCTTTTTTTTAAGGATTTCTAAATGTTCTAACAATTGATAAAGTCTGTAGCCGTCAGAGAAACTAAAGAATCGCTTAAAGCACGACTGACTACTGCGTGTAATTGCTACTCCGCACCGTGTCCCAAGAGATATGTACACAGAATGGATGCAATTTGAAAAATGGATGTTTTATTGTAATCACATTCTGAGAATTTTAAAATATTCGCATTATTTAAGGCTTCGCTGCGACCCAGTTTCCAAAACAACACGGAGAAAATCGAGCCGCTTCCTGTATTTTAGGGTTGCCACTCTAATACGAACTTCCAATTAAACTACACTATCTAGATTAATGTACAATGCTGGCAAATGCACGTAACTACTTATATATCCTCGTTAAATCACTACATAATATAAAATTCTTTAACCGCGTTTGTCTGTTTGTTTGCGGTAAACTCAAAGACTACTTAGCGTATTTTGAATCGATTTTCACTAATAGATACAGTGATTCACGAGAAAGATTTATGTATACAATTTGCCCATTTTTTTTTTTATTGATTGAAATCTAACGATAAATGTTCGAAGTTTCGGAAAAGTCAAACCGCCAAGGAGCTCAGATGTGGAAATCGGCCGCATCGAAAATCCATCTAACCCCAGTTCGAATCCGAGTGAACAGCAAAGGAGATGTTTTTTGTATAAAAAAAGCTAATTTCGTGAGGCAAATCTAACAGTTTATTTTACTTAAGATGTCTTAAAGAACCGAGCTGGGCTCGGTCGTCCGGGTACTATTAAATTAAGATATTTTATATATTTTTGGAAATGGACCAAACTCTCTTAACATCTTTTGGTAGGTGGTAGAGCCCCGCTGAAGCTATTTTTGGTTTCAGCATGAATGAGTCGGCTCCTCCGGGGTAGTACCACCCCTCTCACAGATAACCGACGTGAAATAACAGTGCTTGCATTGTTGTGTTTCGTTGGAGAGCCGGAGGCCCACGTCCCTTCCTCTATCCTGCTTTCCCTTTCCTTCCCCTCCCCATTCTCCCATATACATGCTGGCAACGCACTTGCGACGTCCCTGATGTCGCTAGTGTCTATGGACGGTGGTGATCACTTAACA
The DNA here is from genome assembly GCA_014332785.1 of Antheraea mylitta. Taxonomy (NCBI): domain Eukaryota; kingdom Metazoa; phylum Arthropoda; class Insecta; order Lepidoptera; family Saturniidae; genus Antheraea; species Antheraea mylitta. The sequence continues at coordinate 13,779,117 of JACEII010000001.1, forward strand.
TCACGTGACCCACCAGTTCGTTTGCCTCCTTTGATATTATAAAAAAAAAAAAAACATCTTAGACAAACAACAAATCATCGAAATTTCCAGTAGTTTTACGTGAATATAGATTGTAATAAATTGCCGTTATATTGTTTATGTGTTAATTCTGTTCAAAAATTGTTACTATTGCTTAGTGCCTATGGAAAACCATAATTGTATGTATGTATGTAACGTAAAAGTGTAATCAGCAACAGTTATGCCATTTCGGGGATAAGTTCAAATGAAAACAGACACTTAGTTTCATTTGTATATGTTATAGATTATTCTATTGAATTTTCTAGCTCGTATTAATTCAAATTAAAAAAAAAACACTTTAACGGTTAGTCTATGCTTAACTATAAGGTATATTTTTTAGCTACGGAATACAAAAATATAAGTTAATATGAATGAAGTAAGTTACTACAAGTTAACTTATTTAGCAAAACGTAAAAGTCTTCGAATAAGATTAAAGCGAGAATGAATTAAAGTTATAACCCACACTTTTACCCTTTTACCGGTTACCGTCTCAGGAATTAGGCGTGATGATAGACAACTTACCCGAGTGAACTCGTAAGCAAGCAATGCATAATTTAACAATGATAACAAGAGAAACCTCCGGCCAACAGAATGCATTATACGTATAGTGACCTCGTGACAACCGAGATCCATTTGTAATCACAAACCATTATCTTGAGTTTTTGGCGGGATCTTGGTCTGTCATGTAGTGGATTTTATATTTTATTCATAACCTTGTGTTATTAGACTCTATATTTTGTAAATTTGGTGGTGTTTTACGTAATACAGTTAGTTTATTGTGCATAAGTGAGTGAATGGAAAATAATACCACGGAACATGAAATTCTGAGATGCCACAAAAACTCCCTGGAAGGTTCTAACAAGGAATCCACCATCTTGTTAGAATATTAACTGACACGACGCTTAATATTGAAATGATCGCACGACGCTTGTAATATTATTGACTACTCGACAATGGCAGTAATAATCTGAAAGATTGATTGCCAAAAATAAAGTGAAAAAAAAAAACATTATCTTACAGATAGTAAGTACACTTTGAATAATAACGATATTCCTCAGACTTTAATATTGAACGATTTTTAATATTCTTTATAGGTTTTAGTGTTGACCACAATATTACCTAACGTTAAATGATTATATAACGTAAAGACTAAACCTGGAAGAGGACAGGCTCTTAAGTGTAGCCACCGGAAGACACCTATAGGTGTCTGGAGACCGTTCCTGCTGACCTATTTTTAGTTTAACTGTGGTAGATAGCATAGATAGCCTGCATAGTATGCAGGCTTAAAGAAGTGCTAACACCATGACGAGTTGAAAACATCGAAGTTTTCCTTTTTTTATGTCATAGGAGAAAAACGAACTGGTGGGTCACCTGACGTTAAATGATCACCACCATCCATAGACACCAGCAATACCAGAGTACTCGGAAATGCGTTGCCAGCCTGTGTTGGTGGGGAAAGGGGGAGAGGGAGGGAGGTGAGCCTCCGGCGTTCTCGATGACTGAGCGAAACGCAACAATGCAAGCACAATTAGTTACTTCACGTCGGTTTTCTGTGAGAGGGTGGTACTATTCCGGGCGAGCCGACTCATTCACGTTGAAACCAATAATAGCTTCAACGTGGCTCTACCACCTATTTTTCCTTCACCGATAGCTCCATCCTTTACAAGCTTTCGAACATAGTCAACCGACACTGTGTCCGAATGAAACTAACCACTGATTCATAATTTCAAATGTATTCTTCCTCGAATAACTAGTTCTTTTAATTTTTTTACTACTAACCATGGTATAATACCGGGATTATTTAAGTTTGTTTCTTTTTTTTTATAATCTATATCAATAATTTTTTTTTTTCGAAATGACTACGCTATTGACCCAGCCAGGTCTTAACAGCTTCACCGGACTACTAAGGCGAGCGCTTGCGGCACTCAACCGATATTATTTGAGCAACTGGCTCAAAGGTGCACGGCACACCTCGGCTTGGGCTATTGCCTGATACATGCAATTCGCGACCTGTCTGAGCTTACCTAGGCTAACTATTCATACATATATGAGTTTTTGGAGCATATATATGTACCTAGCATACATACCTCAACACGAAGGTAATAATGAAAATAACGAAAGTAATAAACTTCAGAAGAAAGAATAAATCACTGACGCTGTCAAATACTACTGCGACACCAATGGACGAAAAGTTATTCGCGTCTCACAGATAATCTAAATCAGGAAGGTTTCGGCGGGATTTTAGTCTGTCATGTAGTGGATTTTGTATTTTATTAATAATCTTGTGTTATTTGACTCTGTATTGTGTAAATTTGGTGGTGTTTTACGTAATATAGTTAGTTTATTGTGCATAAGTGAAGGGAATGGAAAATAATACCACGGAGCATGAAGTTCAGAGATGCCACAAAAAGTCCCTGGAAGCAAGGGATCCACCAACTTGTTAGAATATTAATTCACACGATGCTTATTATTGAAATGACTGCACGACGCTTGTGATATTATTGACTACGTGACAATGGCAGTAATAATCGGAAAGATTGATTGCCAAAAATAAAGTAAAAAAGAATCTATATCAAGCTTCAGTCAAATTTTTTTTTTAGTAATATGGATATCAAAGATTATTATTACAATAATATACTACAATAATAAACAATATACAATAAACTCCATCATTTTGTTTATTTTTCATTGTTACTAGGTTACCCATAAATCGCACAAAAAATTACGATTTCCATTTTTCATTTCCTCTAGATAGATTATTATTCTCGTGGACAATAAGCCCCAGCAATAATTAATTGATTAGGTATAAACAAACCAATTTTTCGTATGTTACGCCATCGCTACACACCATAGTCGATGACTAAGCATGCCGAGTTCCCAGACCCAAGTTGTGGCGGGTGTTCGAAGCAGCGAGTCAGCGTTTTCCACAGTACAACTGATGCACGAAATTAGTGGAAATGTTCGGTGGTCCGACTCCTCCGTTCCCACACTGGCCACATATAAATACGTGAACAAAACAACAAGAGAGGATTGTTAACCTAACATCGGTAGCTTTCACTAGCTAATAACTTAGTTTTAGGCGAGGGCTCTCCTAACTTCGGAAGCTCTCCAGTTTTAGTTTTCATTGTAATTTTATTTTTTTAATAAATTAATTAAAGTGAATTGGTTTTTTTTTGGATCCTCCGGCTCTGACCTTCGTAATTCGTAGGTAAATATAAATATGCATAGTATTGTATAATATATATTATTTATAAATACATATATCTTATCTTTTTGCGTATGCTCTCTTTTACTATAGTATACAGACCATCGTAAACAAATACCAATTTAGATAAGAAGTTATTACATTAACGTTACATACTTTAATTTGTTTTATAGTTGTACGCATATATACTCACTCTATAACTGTTGTTGATTTTAGATAATTACCTTCAAGACTCGTAAAGCAGTCATTCTGTATTTATTTTAGCCTATGATAATTTAGATCCTGGATTCAATTCCGACCCAATTACTTTGTAGCCGTTCAAGTTTGACGAAGGTTTACCAAAACAAAGTAAGTTTTATCCAACGAAATAGTTACAAACTTTTCCCTTCTCAATATACTTAGACGATCAATCTAAGAGACTTTATTCTTAGCAATTTGGATGGTAAACGATCCTAATAACTATGACAGCTCACTTAACTAAATAACTTCATTGAAAAGTCGAGTTATTAAAATGTGACAACCCTAAAGTGTGACGTAGTTCTTTGTTATGTAGTGACTTTTATATTTAATTCGTAATCTTGTATTACTTGATTGATTATTTTGTAATATAGACTGTTTTATGTAATATAGTTCGGTTATTGTGCATAAATGAAGAGAATGGGAGATAAAACCACAGATAATGGATTCTAAGATGCCACAAAAATGCCATGGAAAAGTTCTCATACGGGGACCACTAACTTGTTTTGAACATTGAAGTAATCACAAGACTCTTGTTATATTACTACCTACTCGATAATGGTAGTAATAATCTAGAGGATTGGTTGTCAAGAAAAAAAGTATAACGCCAAATTGTACTGGCTGTATTATGCCCTCCCCATAACTTCTCGATAATGTAATGTACGCCCACAAAACCTTTGGAAAGCTAGATATCGTAAAAGACAGGCATGGTTTAAATACAAGAAACCTTGACAAACTGATCACCCTATTTCAGACTCAGTAAAAGCAGTAACAGCTTTTAAGTAATAAGGCTACATTTTCTAACAACGTCCTAAAGTACATTACCGATTTGTCGGACTGTAAGTTTAAGCGTCGTGTCAAGCGGGTTTTCGTAGTAAAAGGCTATTAAATAGTGGATCAATATGTGAACGATATCATCACGTCTGCATAGAGGCTAAGCAATGATAAATTAACGTTGGTAGCATAAAATCGGTAGAAGGGTTAAGTGTAGGAAAGGTTACTTACAATTAATGTGGATAATCGAGAATCAAAATCAAAAATAATTTATTCAAATTAGACCCTTATAAACGTAAAAAGTACCACCACTTCAGAAAACAACCCAGTTATCAAGAAGAACCGGCAAGAAACTATATCTGGTTTATCTTTTTAACATAATGTCTATAATACTTGGAATAGGATACACGTAACAATCGTTTTTAGTGGATGCACAGAGAGCAGTGAATTCCAGACATCACCATCGTTCACATATTGATATATTCTATAATAGCCTTTTAGCACCAAAACCCTCTTGCAGAAAAAGAAAAAGAGAACAAAGTTACAAGACACCTGTTATATTAAAAAAATAAAAACAAGAAGTTTAAATGTCTCCAAATAATTTATATATCAACATAACCGAGGTGGCGACACTGGCATAAAGACGTGCGCGGCAACGACGCTAATTTAAAAAAGTTGTCACTAATGCTCCACAGTTCTTGAGGTCGATTAATTTAAATGCTACACTTTCAGTAAGTGCTTTGGAAATGAAATTTTTACATTTGTAATGATACAATTAGGAAGTATTATTAATTTTATTTTTATTCATAAATTTACCAAAGGTAGTTACATTTTATTATAGTCTGTAATTCTGTTTGTTTTTTGTAAATTCGCTTTGCAATGACATCAGCCACTAGCGATATTTTATCTTGCATTTAAGTTTTATGTTCTTAAGGTTAAATTCAGTATTATTCTATAGTTATTCTGTTGTTAATAGAGAGAGAAGACGTTCTCAGCATTCCATAAATTCACCGCACGGTTGTCAAGTCCTTCGCGTCGCAATGCAAGGAACCCGTAGCATTGCTTGGGGCTTGTGACTCAAATGTAGAAGTTTTCAGCGGCATCTTAATCTGTTATGTAGTGGTTTTTTATTCATGATTTTGCGTTATTTAACTCTGTATCTCGAAGTATCTGTGGCATCTTGCATAATATATCCATCAACATAGCGTCAAAAATAATCAATTATTTTGTAATGGTATATAAAAAAACAGTTTTCTATAGGTTATGCTTAGGAGATCGTATACTTTTTGTAAGTATTTTAGATAAACAATTCTATTGTATATTATTACTATTTATTTATTATTATTAATACTGTAAGTTGTATCGATGTGATAAAGCGTTGTAGGTTTTCAATCTAGTATGCTCCTTATTACTCGGACTGTTGATTGTTGCATTTACATAAATGTAAATAAATAAATATAGACACAATAGACAATAATAAACATACGTGGAAATGTAAAAACAACTAATGATAAATAGAAATTGGTATCACTTTTTAAACAGACGTCTTACAATGATTTTAGAAACCACAAAATACTACCCAACTAAGACACAAAATATTTAATTCTGTGTAGCGTTAGGCAAAATTCATACAAAATTAATATAGACAAGTGAAGGATAAAATGACCGTGTAATCTCATTTCATTACGGCTTGTTCACGACATACTGGGACCGTTACGATGCTTGAAGCCCGATTTGGGGTCGTGAACTTACCCCCATTTCATAATTATATCAGCCTGTATATGTCTTAGTACTAGGCAAAGGTATTTTCCCTATGGAAATTTGAGTAAATTACCGCTTTAGGCGACGAAATTGTTAAGTTCAAAAAGCACCACTAAGTACTAAGTTTTCGTACTAAATTTCTCGTGGCATTGTTAGTTGTAAGTTATTAAGACATTAAAAAAATAACCATTTCTTATATTATAATTACATGTTATATGCTCATTTAAATACGTGTAAATATAACTTTAGTAATATACGAGATAACATATATTCTACCTCATACACAATCGACTTCTACACTAAATGTTATAGGATGATATTTGAAATATACCAGTGAATAATGACCAGCATTTTGACATTCTAACATTGACATTTCATAAAAGTACAAGAAATTTTTTTTAATTGCATTATTTATTAACCATCACAATCTATATCTATACTAATATTATAAAGAGGTAAAGTTTTTTTTTTTTTTTTATTGAAGCACGACATAGTGACTGCACTACGCCTGATGTTAAGCATAGTACAATCCAAAAACATCGGCAACCACCGAGAGACAATCAATGAACATTAAAAAAGAGATTTGTCTTGTGCCAAATCGTCACTAAACATCAGTTGTTATTGTGATGAAATTCTTAAACATGTAAATAAAAAAAAATGTTTGTAAATGCATCAAAGACTGATTTGGTTGTGCATTTATTGCAGTATGTCGTAACACCGTAGCATATGTTGTAGCACGTCCCGCTCGTAGCACCGTAGCGAGATTTCGTAGCATTACAAACGCGTAGTACTGTACCACACGTTCGTAGTAGTTCAGTCTCGTAGCGGCGTTGCCATTTGTACCCAAAAGGGAATTCATATATTTGTTATGTAAAGTGGAATAGGGGTTCGTGTACCCATCTGTTATCGTTTCCGGGACTAACTTGTCCCCGGAGACGACGTTTCCCCGACGAAATATGTGGTAATTTTGTAGCATTAAATACGTAACTAACGTACATTTGTCGTTATCTCTTTCATAAATAAAAGAAACTTTGACATTGTATTTATCCAACATTTAGATATTTAATATATATATATATATATATATATATGCTTTACCATATATCATATCTTAAGGCTTATTATATTCGGCCTCATTTAGAATAATGTAAGATTATGATGCGTGAACTGGACTAAAGATTAATTGACAAAGAAAGTTCCAGAGCATACTTTATTATTACCATTGAGCTAAAATCTTTATATAGACAATTCGTCAGTCCGTGTGTGTGTGTGACTGAAATCCTCTAAAACGGATGCACAGACTTTGATAAAAATTTCGTGTATGTTCAGGTGGATTCAAGAATGGCTTAGATTCAGAATTAAACCCGGTAGGTGACGATGCGGTTGACTTTTTGTTTTTTTTTCAATTATCAACGTAGGAAAACGTCCGCCGCACTCGCTATTTGCAATATAAAACTTAAAATGTAATTTGGTGTCACTTGGTGATCAGATGTACTGTAAAAACAAATCAATTTGTAATGACTCATATTTCCCATTTATATTATTATTATTAACATCGACTAAGACCGAATAATATTTCATCTGTTTATTAAGGTGCTATGTAATGTATGTTAACTAATAATAATATA
>JACEII010000001.1:13786878-13864579 GCA_014332785.1 Antheraea mylitta
GAGTGCTTTTGTTTCATGTCACTTGGCTTCATGTTGTCATAAGAGTTTTTTACTACCTGTTTTTTGTTTCAAATTTATAATTAATTTCGATTTTCATTTACACATACTTTTTTATGTTTATATTGTTTAATATCATGGCTAATGGCAAATAACTGAGTAGCCGTGATGAAAACCTTTGATTATGGAATTATACCCTGTGACAAAAGAAACCTAATTTTGGTCAAACTTTAAAATATCAATAAACTATGGTCGAATGTCGACCACTGGGCGCCCTCTAGTAATCATAATTAGTACTATACTTATAATTAGTTCCTACGAATCAGTACAACTATTTTCCTAATAAAAGTCCTACAGCCATTAAATAATCTATTAATATGCTGGCTAAGCCTTTAAGGACGGAACAACCAGTAATTATTTGCACATAAAGCTACAGAAGTATGTAATATTCAAATAAAATACGTTTGTAAATAAATAAAAAATCGACTGCAAGTCCATATGCGATAGAGGTGAAACTTAGTAATCTGATTAATTTGTAAAAACACTATGGAGGTGGTAAACATTACTATTCATCATTTTTTTTCTAATATTTTAACATATATTAACAATGTTAATATTACACAACACATAATATTTTTTAAAATTGTGTCACTACAATCGCATAGATTTTTTTTACATAATAGGTGGTAAACGAACAGGCGGGTCACCTGTTGTTAAGTGATCACTGCCGTCTATTGACACTAGCAACACCGGGGGAGTCGCAAGTTTGTTGTCAGCCTGTGTTTGGGGAGAATGGTGGATGGGGAGGAGGAGAGGAGAGGAACTAGGCCTCCGGTGCTCTCACAGACCGAACGAAACGTTACAATGCAAGCACTGTTACTTCACGTGGATGTTTCCATGGGTCGAGTGCTACTACCTCGTTGCTCTACCACCTAAAGAAGCTATAGATTTCAAAGTTTTAATATAAAAATGCATTCTATCTCATTCTCTCACAGCCTAAAATATGTAAACATTTATAACTATTTCTTTTTCGCTTTATTACATCCATTTCAGACCGTCCTAAAAGAATTTCCACTTTAAAAATCTAGTTATTTGCTTATGACCACACGATACAAGTGAAAACTTATAAGTAATGATAATAATTAAATACGCACAATATATATTTGAAATACTATACTTATTATATACATAACATATTTATTGGAACAATGTACTCATTGTTACACATTAACTTGGTTAGTGACGATTAAAGCCGAGTATACACAATTCATCGTCACCGACTCGAGCGTACCAGTCGACCTTCGTTTACATCACTGAAGGGAAGGTTTTTTTCTATACTTAAAAACATTTCTATTAATAAATTTCACTGAAAAAAATTACCTACTAGATTTAAACGAAATATATTTTACAAAGGAAACCAATTAACTTTCTTTTGAAGAACTTAAATGTCCAATAAATATGTTTTAGAGCAAACACGCGTTCTCAGTCAGTTATTGTTTCGCAATATCATAAAAGTTTCATAAAGTTTCCTTTTCAAATGAATATAACATTTTCATCGTCGAACAACTGTGAACTAAAGATATGGTATTGAATAAAAACAGATCGTTCCCGAGACTATACTCTTTTGATATGAAAACTACCCTTTTGTTTTACATAGGTAAAAGTTTAGTGCCGAGTTCTAGTTATAAGCATGTATGTGTTATTATTTATTTGCGTTGTTTTCTTTTTGAAAATAGTCTGGTGAATAATAGATTTTATTTATCTATACATATAGTAAAAATGAAGCCTCTGTAAATAATATCAAAATATATTTTTACTAATTGGATATGAAAGTGTACAGGAGGGGTTAGAGGAGAGGGAAAGGGAGAGGAGAGGGGAGGGGAGGGAAGATGGGTCTTCGGCGCTCTCGCTAACCGAACGTAACGCAACAATACAAGCACTATTACTTCACGTCGGTTTTCTGTGAGAGGGTAGTGCTACCCCGGACGAGCCGACCCATTCATGCTGAAACCAATAATAGCTTCAGCGTGGCTCTACCACCTACAAAACTACTCTACTAATTTCGTTTTTTTTTTCGAAATGTCTACGCTATTGACCCATCAAAGTCTTAACAGCTTCACCGGACTACTAAGGCGAGCGCTTAAGACACTCAGCCGATTTTATTTTGGCAACCAGCTCAAGGGTGCACGGCACGCCTCGGCTTGGCTGTTGCCTGTTGCATGCAAAATCGCGACCTATCTTAGCTAACCTAGCTAACTATTCATATATGTATAAGTTGTTGAAACGTATATGTGTACCAAGCATACACGTCTCAACAACTCCTCCATATATTTATTATCGGAAAATTGAGAGATTTTCAGTTCGATAAGGAAAAAAAGTAAACTCTTCCACTTTCATGTGTAAGCGTGTAGGCGTGCACGTGTGTGGGGGTGATCGTGTAGTGTTGTAGCAGTGATGTATATTTGTGTGTCACCGTATCGCGCAAGCAACGCACTCAAGGGCTCCCTACCGAGGGATCGAACCTAGGCTTGAGCCGCTGCGGTGGGAGGCCTAATCGGGTGAACGAATTTCGTGTTAAAATAATTCCTTATTGTTACAGATCCGTATAAGGACTCGAAGATCCAGTGCAACGAGACGATACTTCTGTCTCACTTGCACCCTCTCGCTGTAGTATCGAGTCCCGGCTTTCCTCGCCCATATCCAGATGACGTCGAGTGTGTTAGTGAGATCAAAGCTCCACCTGCCCATACACTTAATTTGCACTTTGAAGAGTTACTGACCGAGCATGAACCACAGTGAGTATTATTCGAATCATTAAATTATCTGCGATTTTTTTTTTATCTGTACATTTATACAGAACGTTGAAGGAGATTTTGGTGGGATCTTAATCAAAATCAAAAATACTTAATTCAGTTTAGGCCCTGAGAAGATGCTTTTGAACATCAAAGCTACCACCGGATCGGAAAACAACCCAGTCATCGGGAAGAACCGAAAGAAACTCGGCCTGATTTATCATTTTATTATACATATTTTTACAAACATTCGGCATTGGTGGATGTACAGAGTCTGGCGTAATTTCCAGACGTCACAATCGTTCACATATTGATCCACCCTATAATAGCCTTTAGATATTAAAACCCGCTTAACATTGTGCTTGAACTCACTATCCGGCAAATCGGTAATGTGCTTAGTCTAGTATGTAGTGGATTTTATATTTTATCTATAATATTGTGTTATTTGACTTTATATTTTAAAATATTGGTGGTGTTTCACGTAATATAGTTCGGTTATTGTGCACAAGTAAAGTGGATGGGAAATAATACATCGGAGCATGAATTCTGAGATGCCATAAAAACTCTATAGAAAGTTTTAACAAAGATGGGCCAAAATAATACTATATAAATAAAAGTATGGTCTGTCTGTACGTATAACTGTCCCAATTTCGTAAAAGCCATTTGCCATAAAAGACATTTATCACAAAATTAGCTTCCACCTGCGACTTCATCCTCTCGGCTAACACTAAAACGCAGCGGAAGCTCTCGAGAGAAAAAAAAATTATATTAAATCTTTCTTCATTAGTGCTCCGCTCTTTTTAATCTTAGCTTGGTGATATATAGTCTATATTCTTCCTCGATAAAACAGCTATATAAAACTGAAAATCGAACTAGTAGTTCCAGGTATTACCCCCTACAACCTTACGAACTTTACCTCATTATAATATTGGTATAGATAAAACATTTACAAAATATTGTCTATCTATTTGTCTGTTTGGAAATAAGTCAAACTTCTTGGCCAATTAATATGAAGGGGAACACGGGAACCGTGCCTTTTTTAAAATACTTTTAAATTTGCGAGAATATTTATCAAAAAAAAAGTTCATTCTCAACCGATTTCGTCAAAATCTTGTATACAGGCAATATTTATTTTTTTCAAAACTAATAGCAGCAAAATCAGAGTAATAATATTTGAAATCATTAAATATAAATAAACAGAACAAAAACAATCACTACATCAAATATGCATATAATGTGTTGTTACAGAATAGAGAGATAAAAAAGATCGTGTTGCTCAGAAAAGAGAAGAGTTATATTTCAAACAATATATTTGTATATTTTACTTCATTTTAATAATTTCTATATTGTATTTAATATTAACAACAATCAATCAAATCTTACTTGAAAAGAAAAACAATATTTAAAGCTATTATTTCATACAATATTTTGTATTTTATAATAAATCGTTTTAACATTTGACACCGACCTCTTTTTATGAAGTCAACAGCATATTATCTTATTGCTGTATAATCTATAGAGTTTTTGCATAATCTGTGAAGATTGTACTGTAATACTTCAAAAGCAAAGTCAATACGCGGGAAATTTGCATAAAATGTATGAGCTGAACATGCATACACACGCGCCCAGCTTTACTTTTATACACAAATTTGTTGTTAGTTCCTTCGTAATATCACTCGATCAATTAAACGTGTGATGAGCTGGGAAATATCAATATTATATGTACACTAGAGCAGAGCGACCGGTCACGCTTACTAACGTGTAATGACGCGAGATTATAAATCTATCTCCTGCATAAAATACCACTCAATGCGCTTAAAGACAATTAAAAACGCGTTTTATCTTAACAATATAAGCTTAGAGAATATGATATGACATACATTTTGCCATCTATATCTCGTTTATAAGTGTTTATTATACACGTTTGTTTTTATAGAACCTGACGACGATCGTTTCCTGACTTTAAAAGTAACGATTGAAACACCCACTCGCACTTTAACACGTGCCAGACATTAAATAAAATTGAGTTACCTCTGAACCTCGTGGAGTGTATTTCCCCAGCGACTATACGAGTATACAGTGCTGCGGTATTATATTAACTTTTATTAAATTTCTTCCCTTCGTACATATTTCGTATTTTGACACGTTCTCATAATTTACGTTCGATACTCGTTCGTTTCTCGTAATGTAATTCGGCTAGAAAATTGTATGCAATAAAATTGCAGATATTATATAAAAGTGGGTGAGTTTACAGATTACCTGTATATTTTTCAAATCAAATACAGTTTTTTAATAAAGATTATCACTGGTATAATCAAGTGATTCATTACTACAAAGTAACTTGTGAAGGCTAGAAGAGTTTGTGAAGAGTTTGGATAGGAATGATGGTCTCCTTGATAGATATTTCCAGGTAATTTTGTGATATTTTAAGATTCAAGCTCCGTATCAGTTATTCCCATACTTGAATCTACACATATAATAAGAATGTAAAGCGAAAGTATTTGCACTTTTTGATTTTTGGAAAAAAAATGTTGCAGGTGTCTAGAATTTTTTTTAATATCATATAGGAGGCACGAACAGACGGGTTACCTGTTGTTAAGCGATCACCGCCGTCCGTAGACACCAGCAACCCCAGAGGAGTCGCAAGTGCGTTGCCAACCTGTGTTTGGGAGAATGGAGAGAAAGAGAGAGGGGTTAGAGCAGAGGGAAAGGGAGAGGAGAGGGGAGAGGAGATGGGTCTCCGGCGCTCTCACTGACCGAACGAAACGTAACAATATAAGCACTGTTACTTCACGTCGGTGTTTCTGTGAGAGGGTGGTGCTACCTCGGAGGAGCCGACCCATTCATGCTAAAACCCATAATAGCTTCAGCGTGGCTCTACCACCTACAAAATCGTTACGTAGTATAAAACAAAATCCCCTAGCGCGTCTGTCTGTTTGCGGTAAATTCAAAAACTACTGAACAGATTTTCATACAGCTTTCATCAGTAGATTAGAGTGATTGATGAGGAACGTTTAAGTATATAATTTGTCTAGGTTTTTTTTATTATCAGGGCGGGACAACATCAGCAATAAATGTTAAAAATGTCTGTCTGTTTGTATGAATTCGCATTACTGGTATATTACTGTATTTATGATAAGATTCCACCAAGAAAATCATAACATATATCTTCGAATAACATTGAGTCTTTGTCAAAAATTATTTCAATTTTAATGAAGACGCGACTTAAGTACGAGATAAAAGTAGATAGTAATTAGATTTAATACATTCAGACGACTTTATTAGTCACTTTTTCTATATCAGAGTGTAAGGGAGTGTAAGGGGTATCGAATAACATCATAAGACTTAAGACACCCAAGCCAACCTCACCTGATGATCAACGAACGAGGCAATGGCGCAAGCGGGGTGGTAGGGTTTTACAGCCCGACTGGGTCGCAACCACCATGCATATAGCGAAAAAGCCCGTAATAGTGATTCGCTTCTAGGGGTCGCGTTTCGGGATCAGCCTGTGCATATCCAGCTTATTACAGGCCGGCATGATAGTGGCGACCGGCGATGGACAGTGTGTCAATCGGTGGTCGCTATTATTTTTGGATTGTACAGTGCTTACCATCAGGCATAGTGCAGTCACTTTGCCGTGCTACAATAAAAAAAAAAAAAATTAGATTCCAAGCGAACAAAGTCACGGGCATAGCTAGTTATGCAATAAACTAACTTATATTACACGAGAATATTAATGTTATTCAGTAAAAGCACAAGTAACAGAAAAAATATAAATAAAATGCCGCCAAAAACTGAAAAAGCCATGCTGAAGCTATTACTGGTTTTAGCGACTTGCCCGGGATAGTACCACCCTTTCAGAGAAAACCAACGTGAAGTAACAGTGCTTGCATTGTTGAGTTTTGTTCGGTCAGTGAGAACGCCGGAGGACCACCTCTCCTACCCTCGCCCCTCCTTCCCTCCTCCTTACTCGCTCCCCCAAACGCAGGGTGGCAACGCAATTGCGACTTCCCTTGTGTTGCAAGTGTCTATGGACGACGGTGCTCACTTAACATCAGGTGACACGTCTATTCGTCTGCTTCGTATGACATAAAAAAATAGTTCATACTACTGAAATAGTTTTAACTGTTTTATTAATCAAAAACTCCTTATCCAATATCCCTCTATTTGTACATTAAATGGCGATGGCGTAAACAATAACTGGAGAAACAATACTTGGCTTAAAATTACTTTATAGTAGCGTGTAAATGAAACAGCGAAAAGGTCAAAGGTCGGGGTCACGGGTGACAAGATATTTTAATGAAGTTGACAAGAAACGGGCGAATTCACGCAAGCTTAGTTCACTTTAGCGTGTCGTGACGTGTCGGACCGTTGTTCATTGTATAGATATACATATAGTTATGTGTCGTTTCCAGTTGCAATTTTATATTAGGTACTCTGTGGTTGCAATACGATGTTTTTATATCAAAAGTCTGGGTACGTTGTGTGAACACGCATATAATGTCTTCCTCAGAATCTTCTAATATTGACGATCTAGACAGAATTTTATCTGTGTCTAGTTAAGTACATCTTGTTTCTCTGGTTTCAAGTAATTTTGTTTTTGTTTATATTGACGAACTTTATTGTATGAATACATTATTTTGGAAGAAATTACGAATTATTAGCCGATTGTAGTGTTTTGACGGTCATAATTGCTTTCTAAGTAAATTGAGTTCTTTTTTTATTTTGACTTTGAATTATTCGAAGAGCAGAATGTTTCTAACATACAGAAGATCAATACTGTTATGTTTTTTTGAAAGAATTTGGTCAGGATGACGTTGTACCACTATTGAACATGTAAGCGACCGCTCCGGTATTCGCGGTAAGGTAACCATATGATATTTTTCTCCACATAAAAAAGGAGTAGCTTATTGGACCAACTTATTAATTCAGTTTGTATATATGGCATTTTTACTAATTTATTCGATAAGAGTTACAACTCATAGTTCCATCTTCATGAAATTCAAATCAATTATCCAACTGTCGTACAGTTGTCAAAGTTTATTTTTATACCCAGACTTTATTCTTTAAGATATTTTTTTCTACGCTCTATCGATAATATATTATTATCTATTTATTTAAGTAACAAATATTCATACGTAAACATATTATAATAATAATCTAAACTGAAAGGCCTAAAGTAACATAATTTAAAAGCAAAACTTTTTTAGGTTATTTTTAAAAAATCATAGCATCCATTTGACATTTGACAGCTATTTAATTTTATATACAAGGTTTTAATATTTCTTTTTTACATCTCGGAAAGTAAGTTTTTTCTTTTAATATACACAAAAAAGTTGTAAGAACTAAAATAAACACACATGAAGTATAATTTACTTGTACAGCGCATCAGCCACTTTATTTTTAGAAGATAATAAACTATTAGAATACTAGCGGGCCCAGGAGGCATTTTCCCAACCTGGTATTGAAAAAAATCTTGTCAAGTTATATACATAAACCTTTCTCATAAATAATTTTATCTACTGGTGAAAACCGTATGAAAATCAGCTCAGTAATTTTGAGTTTACCGCGAACAGACAGACAGACGCGGCGGAGGACATTTTCTTATAATATGTTGTGATATACAATACACAAAAGAGTACGGTCAAGAAAAGTTACTGTAATAATTAAAATAAATTAAAATTTATTCAAAAGATTGAAAAAAAAATTGGCTTAATAATTACTGAAAATAAAACCCTTGAAAAATCAACGCTCAATAATCAAGCGGCTCGCTAAATATACAAAGCGTGTGGCGGCTAATGAAGTTCAAACACGTGTACTCATATTTCACACAGCTCGTTGTAGAATCTCTCAGTGCGTTTTAAACCGTATCGTTGAGTTTTTAAGAGTCATATTAAATCACTGTTTGAATAACAATGTCACGTTGCATTCAAAACGCTATACATATTTATAAACATTATTGTTCGGTTGGTATTGGTTATAAGTTAGAGCGGTACCACTTTCGAATTTATTATTTACGACAAAAAAGTGAGAAGTCATCAACAGGTATAGCGACATTATCACGGGAGTCTTACAATAAGTTGTATCCAGAAGAACGACACTATATTAATTTTTCTCAACTTGATAGAATATGCGACAATGCATTATAGATGTGAACGGTCTCGCAAACCAAGCGAGATAACCCTCCGGTCTTTTTTTTTAACTGCCTAACCGCGATTACTTTGAACACAACAGCTTGAAAACTAAACATGCCAACTAAGGTAAGCACACATGTATGCTTTAGAAAGACACACAGTTTAAGTTTGACAATTAGGTGAAACCTAACCTGTAACCAGTTATTTTTCATGATGGAAATATAAATAATTCAACATTATGTGTACCTACCTACGGTGTGTGTGTGCACGTGTATGAGGTGCAGCCACATTGTGTGTGAAACTAGTGAGTGTAGTATCAATGTATCGTGCTAACATCATGCTCGATTGATCCACTCTGATGGATCGGACCTAAGCTTGAGACGCTACTGAAGGAGGCTACGACGAGTATGCGGGAGCGACATTTATTACAACATCACAGCAGCTTGATCTATTTTTACGGAGTGCGTGGAAGCGAGCTGTTTAAAAACTCGAAAGGGTACGCTTCCTCGTGCCTTATTGTAGGGAATAAAGATAAATATTTTTAGATCATGAATACACTTTTTCGTTGACATATGTAAAATAGTCAATGGCAACGACTTCATTTTTGAGTACACATTAGTATTATTTTAAGTAAATTACATCTTTGACTTGAATTAACTCACACTTAACAATTTATGCACTCACTTTCTTATTGTATAAGACATTTATTTTAATTGATTTGATATTAATTGAAAAAACAGAAGACTTATTTGAAATAGAAAAAAAACATGATCACGATAAAGATGAGTTCCTTCGTTGACGCTCGATCTAGATCCTACGTTCCTAAAATGGTACAGGTGAGCCCCAGAGGTCCACGAGAGACTCGACGGGATTTTACGTTGGCGTGACAAAAAAATGGGGCTTCAGAGTGTATAAGCGGGTGTAAGCTAAAATGTATCTGCTTCCTATAGTGAAGAACTGAAATATTAGCTTAACTTCACCTATCAATCTAGGTATATAATATTGTAAGAAGTTCAGCGACTGTTACTTCTAAAAACTTACATATTCCACATTCAGTACAACTTGTCGAGATTTGCAGAAATATGGAAATATAGTAATATGGTAGAAATGAAGATGGAGATAGGCCACGAAAACCAGCAAAATTTTGAAAGTGGTCTATGAGACTAAAAGGCTGGCAACCTCTGGTTTAGATGCTCTCAGTACACTAATTTTAATCTTAACAATTATACAAGATCGAGGCGTCGTACAAACGCAGCAGATATATGTAGGGTTTGGCCGTATACTTCCAGAGATGTTTAGTTTAGAATGATAACACGTTAAACCTAAAGAGAGTAGTACTACCTAGTAGAGTAGTAGAATAGTAGATTTAAGTGTCAGGATATATAGATGGCAACAAATTTCGAATTTAAGAGTGGTTGCTTATATATAGTAGCAGTTATAATATATTTTACAAAATGCCATGCTTCAATACACTAGTCTGAAATTTCAGAAGTCGGGGTCTATGTTAAAATACAAACTTTAAGTTAAAATCAGGATTAATAACTAAACTACTCGCCGTCACGTGTAACTCGGAGATGTTAGTCCCAGTAGAGATTACTCTTACCACTAATTACTAAACCATAAACTAGGTTAGTAGGTACAAAAGATAAAATGTTGAACATTGAGAGCAGTAACTTCGACTCACTTTGTAACCCTCGGTGACGAATGAATAACACCGTCAAGTGTATTCAAGACCTTAAGCAAAATTAAACTTCTGTTGTTACAGTTTTTGGAGGGACCTGAGAATGTCATGTAGTGTATTTTATATTTTATTCATAATCTTGTGGTATTTAACTTGTTAAATGACTACGTCCGGTACCGCTATGATACGCCCCGAGAGACGTGACTACAACGCCACCGGAACATTACTAGATCCACCGTATTAGAGATACATAATTTAGATGTCACTTAAATAACAATCTGCTATTTAATATCATCTTTGTGTGTGTTACTAAAATATGGGAGATATGTGAGTGAATAGTAATTGCTCTGACTTCCACAGTTTGGCATATAAAAGGAAAGATATCGTCAATCAATGCGCACTTCTATGTGAACGTTGTTGTGGGGCGGAGCTCTGCTCGGATGAATAGTCACAGTATTTACAGAATATTAATGGTTTCGCTGACCGACCGGCTGACAAATACGTGGTGTCTAACAAACTCTATATTTTTTAAAATTGGTTGTGTTTTACTGCATACAGTTCGATTATTGTGCACAAATGGATAGAATATATAATACCATGGAGCAATGATTCTGATTTGCCACAAAAACTACCTGGAAAATTCTAACAAGGCCACCATCTTGTTAAGATATTGAAATATTCGGAAGAAACTTGTACTATCATTTTATCTACTCAATAATGGCAGTAATAATCTACTAGAAGATTAATTGCTAAAAATAGAACAACAAAAATACTTTTCTTTTATTTTTTTTTTCAACGAGAATCAGATTGCCTACGTCAGGGCTTTATTTAAAATATAGGTATATTTGTCGTGCCCCGATGCGTTGGCTACATTAGGACAATTGTTGTCCATCAGAAATTTTTAAGTTAAGGTAACCTTGGTTATTCTTCTATTTTTATATTATATCTAACTAGTCTCTGCCCGCGACTTCGTTCGCGTGGAATAGATACTTTACTACTAACGCTAACATGCAGCGGAAGCTCTCAAGATGAAAAATAATACCCCGATTTTTAAACATTCTTCATTGGTACTCCGCTCCTCTTGGTCTTAGCGTGATGATATATAGCCTATAACTATCTTTGATAAATGAGCTATATAACATTGAAAGAATTATTCAAATGGGACCAATAGTTCCTGAGATTACCCCCTACAACGTCACAACGTCACAAAATCGCAAACTTTACCTCTTTATAATATTAGTATAGATAATCCTTCAATGTATGTGATAAAGAAAACTCAAAATAACTATATCGCTCACTAGAGGCAAATCGTTTTTTGATGTCGCAACTAGCTCCTGGTTTTTTACATCTCCGCTTCATCGCAGTTTCTGTAGTAAATATGCGTGTTGTTACATCTGTGGGTATAATAAAATGTTTTCAGTAAAAATATATATATATTTCTCACTATTACAGGGGTCATCAAAGGCGATCGCGGTACTTTTTAAAATTTCTTTTAGATGTCGTTTCTTGTGCTGCCTTTAATATTTTTTTTTATATATATATTTTGTTTTAGTCTGCAGACTCTTGGTCCGCACCTTTTTTTTGCTTATATGTAGTTTTTTTTTTAACGTAAAAATCGTATCCGTGAGCATATATATATATACATTATTATTATTAGTAGTTTATTAAATATTCACTGTTTAATTATTATTAACTTTTTTTTTGTTTTAATGACGTTATTGTTTTTATAGCGCTTGCATTACCCCCTTTAATATTCAAGATAAAACTGTCCTCTATTGCACTATGACTCCTTTATTTATTCAATAAAAATAAAGGGTTGAAATTACCAGAGTGTTTTTTTATGTCCTAGGAGCCTAAAGAACAGGTGGGTCACCTCATGTTAGGTGATCACTACCGTCTATAGACACCAGTAACACCAGTGCGTTGCCGACTTGTGTGTGGTGGGGAAGGGCAGAGAGGGACGGAAGAAGGGTGAGGTGGATTTCCGGCGCTCTCACTAGCCGAACGAAACGCAATAATGCTAACACTATTACTTCCCGTCGGTGTTACCCCGTAAAAGCCGACGCATTCATGCTGAAAGCAGTTATAACTTCAGCTTGGCTCTACCACCTACCAAATGTGTGTAATACAAATTCCAGGTTACGAGAAATTCTGTTATTAGAAATTGTTTGGTTAAAATTCACGGACAAATTAGTTACCAATACGAGCGTATTATGCAAGACCATCGTCTGGTTAATCCATTGAAATGATCGTAATAAACTTGTTTACATTACCTAGTAGACAATTGCAGTAATAATCTATTAGAAAATTGGATGAAAGATGCATTGACGTAACAAAATCTGAATTTTAAAGGTTCTAGAAGGGCAAATAAATTGTAAAATTACGTCTAAGCATAGAAACAGTCTATCTACACTTAGATTGTGTGTTTTTAAAATAAAGGAGAAATATAAGAAGCGCCCGAACTCATTTGTCCGTCTGTCAGGAGGGACCGTCTGCAGGGAGAGATACCCAACGTGGCGGCCTTGGAGCTTGATCTATATCTTAAGGTTATAGCATATTCCGTATAAGATTAAATAAGAAAATGATTTATGGAATAACATTAAGTTAAAATAGTTGAAAAAAACTAACTTTTTAATTGTATGCTCTTGTACCTAAGAATATTACATAAATATTTGTACAAATGATCTCCTCTGTATAAACTTGTTTGAAAAAACGTTATAGCATTAAATAAACACCGTTAACATCATTGTTATTTTTACTAAAGCTTAATTATGACTTATTCAAAATATTTTAAAGTAAAAAAATAACTATTTAACGCTCCACTCTTTTGAAATTCGTAGTTAAACATCGCCTCGTGCGTAATGTAAATTCATATTCGTTAACAAATGCCCGATTTCAAATTTCTTTCCATAAATAATCTACGAATAACGACTGGATTGCAGTAATAGGAAGGAATAAAAAGTTTATGTATTTTTTTTTACATTTACAGACAAATGAGTAGGCTAGTAAAAATTACATCTTACAATGCTTTAAGCAAAATACTTTGGAAGACGTCATTCCTTTTGTTTATTTTTTTTTCTCGCTCTGATGTCTAGAATAAACCTGAATCGGACATCCAGTGGCGCGTTTATATACCTTACCCAAAAAGGAGGGTGGAAATCTCTGGGACGCTTCCAAAAATTTCGACAAGATTCAAGGGAGGCTATTATTAGAATCATTTTGTTTCTGATTACGTGCGATAATTCATTCATTGCTTATTTGTAACAACGATTTCGCATATAAAGTATAACAATAGGATTACTCGTTAATAAGATGCTACTTTCAGATAAGAGTTATATCGTGGACCGGGATCAATACTTTCCGTTGTATTCTCTTATCGGTTGGCTACATCGCAGACATATCGACGGTACGCGGACGTAAAAGTAATAAATCATATCCGGATACTTCCATTTCAATTTGTCGATTGTATTTTATGAATAATATTTCTGAGAGCATAATTATATTAACGTATTGTTACTAATATTATAAATACGAATATGAGTTTAATTATTTGTTACTACTAATCATTAAAATTTGCATTCCTATTTCTCAGAACAGTACAGAAAAAAAATACCAAGAGATACGGTAAATCTACATTTTCGTGAGCGAAGCCGCGAGTAAAAGTTAGTATTAAACACACATTTGAAACAATTACTACATTTATGTGTAGGTATATAAATAGACGAATCTAAAATACTCAGTACTTTTTGTTCTTTATTTGATAACTAATTCTGTTTTTTTTTTTTTTTTGTATAGTAGTTACTGGCGAATTAGAATAATGGGTATATTTATCTTTTTTCCCATACTATCAATAAGTCGAAGCGTTTAGTTGCAAGTCTCTATTCATCAACCTCAAGCTTCTTACGTCTACAATAAACAATATTTGTAAAACACACAAATTGGTTCACAGAAAACACTGTCTTTTTTCCACTACAATGTGTAATCCAACAACATTTCATGTTGAGATTGGTTTTCGTAGCAAATATTAAAGCACTATCTAACCCGGTCACGCGTTGATGTGGCTCAGTTATTGAAAAATAAATTCAAAATTAAAACGTTCCGCCATCTATGAGATACTAATACCAGTCGGTCCTACAGTTTTCTGTCAACAAATTAATTTAGAGCGCCATCTGTTCGAGACTGATGAAACTTGCAATCAAGAACAATAACCAACATTGACAATCACTTAAATTGTAATTAAAAAAACTATTGAGGTCATTAGTCAAATTATAAATAATTCTATCTCTCAAGTTGTGCCAAATTATACATAAAAGCCAACCGTCCTGAAAATCGGTTTAGTAATTTCGGATTTAATCATGGACAAATATAATAGCGCTGGAATTTTATATATTTCGATGTTTAGAATACATTACACATAGAAATCGCTTTTAGTGAATGCACAAAGAGGAGTCAATTCCAAATATTACCATTGTTCACATCTTGATCCTCTTCATAAACTTTTTGACACCAAAATCCGTATGATAGGGCACTTAAATTTACAGTCCGGTAAATTGCTAATATGCTTTGCGACTTCATTGTAAAACCTAACACTAGTATCTAAATACTCTTACTGAGTCTACGACACGGGACGACCAGTTTGTCACAATTTCTAGTAATTACATAATTTTTTTATATCATATAGGAGGCAAACGAAATTGCGGGTCACCAGTTGTTAAGTGATCACCGCCGTCCAGAGGCGACCCCAGAGGAGTCGCAAGTGCGTTGCCAGCCTGTGTTTGGGGGAATGGAGAGAAAGGAAAGGGGGAAGAGAGAGGAGAGGGGAGATGGGTCATGCCGGTCTTTTGCGAAATTCAGATTTTCAAACTTTTTGCGAACTTACGTTCAACTATCAAAAATGTATTCTCATATAAGAATTCTAAAATATTTATTAAATTTGCGGACATTGGATATTATATCGAGGAATAAAATTTCGAAGTAGTCCAGAATAAGTACGCGATTTCTTAGAGCGATAACTAGGCAACGCGGCGCCTCGCGAGCCTCAGTAGAACGCCGCGACGGTTTGATATATATATCCTCAGAGATTCCTTTGTGAACCCTTCTTAGTCTAACACGACGTTCACTGGAACGACCACTCTTGAAATACAAATACGGGGGTGAGAGATATCTTTCCTACCCTCGTGGATTACGAAATGAAACATTTATCTTGTGAGAATAAGGTTTTATTTTATAAAGAATCGCGTTAACTTAATTTATGATTTACTTATTTGGACTCGATTACGTCTGAAATTATCCGAAAAATTGTTTACAGAGGCCGCTTAAGTATTACGTAATCAGATATTTTATAATTCCAAACCTCCCTAAGGTCAGCAAACGTAAGCAATATTTAAATACCAGTCTATCTATAAAGTCTATACAAGTTCTTAATTATATCTAATTTAAAAATATCCTTGGCCATTATAAAAGTTTAGCCTAAATTTATATTTATTACGATATTATGTGTACATAAATAAAAGAAAGCAAAATAGTTACGAAATTTTTTATCTATTTATCAACCAATTTTCATTTCTTTTTCTTTTTTTTTATTGAAGCACGACAAAGTGACTGCACTTTGCCTAATGTTAAGCATAGTACAATCCAAAAACATCGGCAACCACCGAGACCGATTATTCATCGCCGGTCGCCGCTGTCATGCCGGCCATAATGACGAAAGTCACCCGGTACTGGATATACACAAGCTGATCCCGAAACGCGACGCGCAGAATCGAGTCACTATGACGGGCTTTTTCGCCATATACATGGTGGTTGCGACCAAGTCGGGCTGTAAATCCCTACCACCCCGCTATCGCCATTGCCACGTTCGTTGATCAGCAGGGTACACCACGTGCAGGTAAGGTTGGCTTGGGTGTCTCAAGTCTTAAGATATTACTCGACACCCGTTACACCCCAAAATTTTTACTTAATAACTATTAATGAGTTTTAATGAATAAAAAAATGGAAATACAGTGGATCCCCGGTAATAAGATTTATAATTAGAGGTGGTAGAGCCACGCTGAAGCTATTACTGGTGTCAGCAAGAATGGGTCGGCTCGTCCGGGGTAGTACCCTCCCTCTCACAGAAAACCGACGTGAAGTAACAGTGCTTGCATTGTTGCGTTTCGTTCAGTCAATGAGAGCACCGGAGGCCCACCTCCCCTAACCTCGCCACTTCCTCCTCCCCTCCCGCTATCCCTTCCCTCAAACACAGGCTGACAACGCACTTGCGACTCTCATGAACGATGGTGATCACTTAATATCAGGTGACCCGTTTGTTCATTTGCAACCTATGACATAAAAAAATACGACAAACGTTTTGCAAGGAACTATCGAATTTGTCGAATTATTGAGTACTACCTAAGACCCCCTATAGTTAGCCTTTTACAAAACAGTACCTTATAATCCGACAAATTACAGATCACGTAACAAGATTCTATAGTATGTTGTACTCTGCAGTACAAAACATACTTCATTATATATGTCGAATTTACTAAATTATACTTAATTAAATTATGAACATTAATGCTATGAAAACTAACAAGGGTAATAAAACTACATTAGGAAATAATTGTATACAAATAAATGTACATATATACTAAAATAATCAAAAGCTATGAATAAAAATAATATGAATTAATCAAGTTGTAAGTTGTATCTAATTGTAGACATGTCGAATTTCAGGGGATGCCTGATTAAACAGGAGCCGGATTATCGGGAGTCCATTGTAGCTTGTTGGTTAATTAACGAAGAGTTTCAGTTGTTATTTAAAACTCTATATTCTTCAAATGCTCATTACATTAACGATTTACATACAACAGTCAAAGTTTAATTATTTTTAATAAAGTAATAAGAATAAATACACATTTTTATCTTTCTTTAATTTAGTGACTTGATTCCATAAAATATATTTCAGTAAATTATACCTTAATCTCTGCATATTCACAAAAAATTCTTATAAGTAAAGACAAACGTTCATAAAGTCTTGGTTTCTAATCCAAGCAGAAATCAATTTATATTATCATATAATATAAATTGTCCCTCTACTTTGTACCCCATATTATGACTGTTTATCTTGAAATTCTACCACTGGATAACCATTAATTTAAATAGAAATAATATGATATTTCTACTTTCATTTTTAGACAAAAAAAAAAAAAACAAAATAGTTAAATAAGGCAGTTATATTAAATGCACAATTTAATCCACATATTATCGCTACAACAAAAGACGAGTATACCGCAAATTAAAAAGAATGCGCCAGTAACTGGTAAAACGGTTGCAGAGTTGCGGGAATACAATTTCACTCAGCCATATGTTCCGTTCCGTCTAATGGTCCGTGCGACATAGAGTTCACGATTCTAGATGTGTCTGAGCTCACCTGTTAATGTCATGTCTACTCAACTAAAAGTGGTGATTGTAATCAAATAATTTATTCGTTACAATTTAAAGTGAGCTAAATCAGTCAAGATCGTTTTAAATCGCATTCAGCGCTGCTAATTTAAATCGCGCTACATTTATCTCTACAAGGCTCTATACATATAGAACATACAATTTTCTTAAACATTCTCAGCGTTGTATTAATTACATTTTATAGTTCAAATAGTTCAATTTGATAATTGAATAAGTGTGGTAGAAAACTCTAATTTATCGTATTTGTATGCTTTGACATTAAAAGCAAAATTGTTTAATCATACTGTCCTCCGCGTTCAGATTATTTTAAACGTCATCTATGAATTTACTCTCCTACTATATTGTTAGTTATAGATGTATAAGGTAAGGTTTAATATTTTTTATTACCAACAAATTTGTTTTTAACGACATCTATATTTTAACCCTTATTCTAAATTTGAATTATTATAATAAGAATTTGTTTTAACGACTTTTTCGTCATGTCCATTTGTAAAATCAATTACATAATATAACTTGATTGATAGGCCCGAAATTGGCGAATACTGCCTTCGTAACTCTTTAATTGGAATAAAAAATGTATTTTTTTATTTCATTGACTCTCAATATCAACTAATTACAATTTTTCGCAATCTGTTAGGTGCCCATGATGGCTTATTTTTTTTTTTAATTTTATTCCCTATGTTACACTAACTTAGTACTTGGTGACTACATTTTAGACTTGATAATTATTGAGGTATTACCTAAACATATATTTTCAATATACTTGATTGATAATTTCCTTAAACAATAACGCAGACTCATTATAGTATGTAAAGGTATGAAAAAAAAGCCCAGGCAGTCATAAGGACTGCCGATAGAAGTGAAAACTCAAAACAATGAAATAAATACGTTCTCTTTTGGATTGTCATATTAATTATAGTGTGAATGACATTTAAGTTGCGTAATTTGTTTATTGAAATTACTAATATTAGTATAGTTTTCACATGTATTGGTATTCGGAGTAATAGTTATATACATTTTTATAAAGTCTATTAATCCATTCAACATATGATGAGCTGCGATATATCAATATTACATTTACATAGGCCGCTATACTACGCGTCGCTGGTCAAGCTTCGAAAGTGTAATACGGCCGGTCATGCTTACGTAGCATGTCATCAACCTAAAGACGTTTTCAATTTTGAAGAAGTAAGCTTGACCGAGAACTATAAATGTTTAAAAGGCGTATCTAGTTAAATTTATCTGCGTAACGCTTCCCATACCGCCTTAAAGGGAGCTGACTCATTGTGTTCGGTGAGCCACACAGTATCTTGGCTCCTTTGCCAAGATCAATGTCTAAGATTTCGATGTTGCCAACTAGTGCACGGAAATCTGGCAGATTTATTAAAAACCATAATTCTTACTTCTATCCACTGTCGCGAGATAGTAGAGTGACTAGACCCATCATAGTGACTGTATTTTACTTCACTGCGTTACGAAATCACCCAGTATGTGTGCAGTTACTAAGAGGCTTGCAAGCCGGCATGACAGTGACAGATACCGACTGATCGTAAACGGTCAGTCACATTGTGTAAAATATTTTCATGTAAATTACGAAATGTATAAGTTTTATTCGTTCTGAACGCCCATTGGATGAAAAGTTCTATCAAATATTTAAATAGTCTATTATAACTGATCTACCATTTCACCTACCAGTGAACAACATTAATAATATGCTTGTGAAGTAGTCCGGTGAATCTGTAAAGGCCAAAAAATAAAGGACAATAGCGTAGTCAGTTCGAGAAAAAAAAAAATGCTTGAGTGGTTATTATTAGGTTAAGTGTGGTAGGCTGCTTAAACGGATGTAAGTAAATGACTCACTCACGTCTTAGAGTTTTTGATATTAACACATTCACGCCGGCGCGTACCACCGGTAGCCCGGACTAGATTGTCTTTTCTGATGGCGCGGGCCACCGGTGGTACGCACCGGCGTGAACGTGTTAAATATATGATTTCAGGGTGATAAAGATTCAGGTACATAAATAAAAAAATAGGGTGTGTCGTAGAGACACATGATACAAGTGAAATGTATGTATTACAGTGAAAAAAATAAAAAAATGAGCCGTCATGGGACGCCTGGCAGATGTAAAACATCGAAATTGTTTTATGTAAGTTATATGCCTAAAAGAACAGATTACGACAGGAATCAGCTCTGATATAATGAAAAAATAAAGCATTACACATTTGATCCATATAGTAATGACTGTTTATTGATTTTATTACATAAATGTTCATTTTTATTAAATACAAAATATAAAAATTCAACTAGTCGCTGGCGCGGTGTGCTTAGCGGCATTTATCAAAGGGTGCTAGGTCGTCAGTGCGTGCCGCGTAACACTAGTATAACCAGTGGCCGACAAAACAGTTTGAATCTTATGTTTATAAAAATAGCGTTGCAAATGTTTGTGAGTATTTCGTTAATAGTGCAAAGTTCGTGTTTTGGGTCGCCACATCGCTAAGCCAATAATCAGGTTTACCCGCGGCTATACATGCTTCACATCAAAAATACAACAACAAGCCAACATCCGGTGTTCCTAGGTGTACCCATCCTAGTAACATCTGCGACCGACGCTGCTTAATTTCGGTCCGAAAAAAAATACATAAGAGTTATCGAGGTATGTATACTTGGTACACATACATGTTTCAATAACTCATATGAGTATGTAGCTTAGCATAGGTTAGCTCAGGTAGGTCGCGAATTGCATGTATCAGGCAACAGCCCAAGCCGAGGTGTGCCGTGCACCCTTGAGCTTGTTGCCCAAATAAAACCGGCTGCGTGCCGCAAGGACTCACCTTGGTCGTCCGGTGAAGCTGTTTAGACCTTGCTAGGTCAATAGCGTAGTCAGTGCGAAAAAAAAAAAACTTAACTTCGGTGATCGGACGAGATCCCCTTTTCTTGATATTCTACTCAACGAGATGTTTTCACTCATCTCTATTCGTCACACAAAAAGATTCATTTCGAAAACAAAAATGTTAACATTCAATCCGAACCACTCCTATAGGTATTCGTATTT
This sequence comes from Antheraea mylitta, assembly GCA_014332785.1. NCBI lineage: Eukaryota > Metazoa > Arthropoda > Insecta > Lepidoptera > Saturniidae > Antheraea > Antheraea mylitta. The sequence continues at coordinate 13,807,979 of JACEII010000001.1, forward strand.
CGTAGACAAAAGGTTTCTGTGACACACACGGGCATACTTGATATAAATAAAAGTTCGAGATGAGCCCTCGAAACAGACAGACTCAGCCTATTTCGCTACAAATAACAAGAAGAGACCTTTATATGACACAGGGGTGAGGCACAGGTGGGACTCGACTGTCTCAAGACGTGCCCTTCAAGTACAATACAGTTTATTGATGGTTATTGGTCAAATATAAGCTATTACATATTCGTTTATATAGCTATTTCCATCAAAATAACTCTGCGAATAACTACATAGTTGTAATAACAAAATATATTTAAAAAAATTCAAAGCAGTAATAATACCAAGAGTGAAAACTCAAAATATACTCTGGCTTTCACATATATTGGCACTTCGACAAACATCATATACCTACATTTATGCAGTTTATTAATTAATCAAAGATATGAATGGCTGCACAAGCTCAATACAAATTATCAACATTAAATGTACATAGGCCACTATACTATGCGTTACTAGTCTGCCGCAAGCGCAATACGTCACGAGCATGTCGAGGTCATCAGTGACGCGCACCCGTAAGTTTTCCTCTACCAAAAAACGCTCAACGCGGCTAAAGTAGTTTCTAATTCAAAACCGATTTTTTACAGAGTAAGCATGAATTCTGAGATACCCCAAAAATTAACTGGAAAATTCTAGCTAGAGCAACACCATCTTGTTATAACATTAAAATGATCACAAACAACACACTCGGCAATGGTAATAATAATTCACCAGAAGACTGGTTGCCAAAAAAAGCATCTCTCATATTGATTTTTGTGCAAGTTCCTCAATACTACTGTATTGTTCCAAAACGAAACTTTTAGACAAGGTATTAAAAATATTATCGCATTGTTAACGTATTCTAATTATCTTGACAACACCGTAACTTATGATGCCAAATCATATAAAATAATACGCCGTAATCTCTCCTTTAAATCCCTTCTTATTTAAATCCGCTATTTCAGTTCGTATAGGCCGCTTAACTTAGAAGCTTTCTAAACTAATAATTTATTCATCAGCTTTTGCTAAAAAAATACATTTTATTTTAAAGGATATTTAATACCCCAAAAGGAATTTTTATGTACTTTATCTTGTTGAATCGTTATATTCTTGTTTATTTATTTTTTTAATTAACTGCTGTTAGCCTAAAGCATTTTAACAACATCACCGAGTCTAGTGGCGTGTGTACAAAGCACTCGGACCAAAATGACAAGTAGGGGAAGGGTGCTAAATTGGTTGAACCTCAGATTAAGCTGTTACTTCGCGGCCAGATCCATAGATTATGTTTTTTATACTTTATTAGCTGTGCCCTTGACTCCGTTCACGTGGCACCTAATAACAGTGACTAATAACATCATCTGAATGTATTAAGTCCTTTTACTTATCTACTTTTCTCTCGTACTTAAGTCGCGTAGTCATTAACATTACAATGATAATTAAAGTGAACCGATTTTAATGAAATGAAGACTAAATGTTACTCGAGGATATGCTGTATAATTTTCTTGCTGAGGATTTGTTTTGAATGCAGTAATTAAGCAGTGATACGTGATCAAACAAACAAACAGACAGACAGACAGACAGACAGACATTTCTAAAAAAGGTTGAAATATATAAAAAAAACAATAACGTCATTAAAACAAAAAAAAAGTTAATAATATATATATATATATATATATATATGCTCACGGATACGATTTTTACGTAAAAAAAAACAACTGTCAAAAAAAGGTGCGGACCAAGAGTCTGCAGACTAAAACAAAATATAAAATTTTTAAAAAATATATATATTTTACTACTTATTCCTAACATACATGCAATATTTTTTTTTCACAGAAGTGTAAAAGGTACAGACACGATAGATTTACATTCATATTATACGTATAGGTAGAAGATAGATAGGTTTTAACGTTTCACCACAATCGTCCCTCATGTTTGATGACGTACTCTAAGATGATAAACACGCCAAACCTAGAGGGGACTGGCTCTCAAATGCAGCAGCCGGAACACACCAACTAGGGCTCGGCGACAGATTCTCAACTTGAGAGTAGTAGTTAGGTAGGTGGGCTTAGAAAATGCCCTACCACCATACTATAGTTTCATCTAAATGTTTTCCTTCACTGGAAGCTTCCACTCGTTTGCAATGATTCGAACCTACGGCCATCGACGCTGTGTCCGAAGACGCAATCTACTAAACTAACATTGTTGCATAATTACATGCTACAAAGTAAAGTCCTCTGCCCCGTTTAACTGTTCGCGATAAACTCAAAAACTACCTGAATGCTTTTTTTTCATGCTATTTTCACCAATAGATATACTAATTCATGAGGAAGGTCTGAGTATATAATTTGTCAAGGTTTTTTTTTATTATCAGTGCGGAAAACGTCCGCCGGGTACGCTAGTATGAAATAAAACAAGGTCACTCATGAAAACGATTCTTAGTATCGCAATATAGTTCTAAAGAGTCGCCTACAGACGTATTCAAATACTTTAATTACCTAGTGATAACTAAATAATATTATACTGATAGATATGAGTGATTAAATACGTCTACGTCCTATCTAGATTTTATATAATCTAGGAACAGCAACAAATATAATAAATACTTCCTGCCTTTATCACTCAGAGATACTGATACCGGGATAACTACGAAACAATTGGATTTTGTAGTGCGTCGCGTGATACAGTGACACTAAATCAAAAAAGAATCCATCAGTGCAACAACATTACACAGATCACCCCTACATTCGTGCACGTATAACCTTACACACAAAATGCAAGGGTTTTATTTCTTTCTTCTTGAAATGAGTCGTTGCCCGATACGAAAAATATATATGAGTTACTAATATACACATCATTGGTACACATGTATATCTCATTAACTCATTTTGGGGTGTAAGGGGTGTCGAATAACATCATAAAACTTGGGACACCCAAACCAACCTCACCTGCACGTGGTGCACCATGCTGAATAACGAACGAGGCAATGGCAATGGATAGTGTGTCACTCGGTGGTCGCTATTGTTTTTGGATTGTACTGTGCTTATCATCAGGTACAGTGCAGTCATTTTGCCGGATATATATATATATGTATGAATATTTATATAACTTAGCTTACCTTAGTTTGGTTAGATTCGCGATGTTGCGTAACCTAAGCAACAGCTCAAGCCGAAGTGCGCCGTGAACTTTTGAACTGGTTATAAAATCGGCTGAGTGCTTAAAGCGCTCGTCTTAGTAGTCCGGTGAACCTACAAATCCCTGTCAGGCCAACGGCGTATTAAGTTCGAAAAAATAATTGTGATGCAATAAAAAAAATGCACGAATTAATACAATAGTGAGAACAGATGCGTCGCAAATATATATCATCGTATTATTAAACAGTAAATTTGCCAACTGGAATATATTTGCCAATAATTCCACAAGGGGATTACATACCATTTCGTTTTAAGCTAATACGATTGGATGTTATAGAGTAAAAGCTACTTTTTATGTCAGATATGATATGAATCAATTTTATCAACGTTTCTGTGAGATCAACATTTATTTATTTAATTCGCTTTAAAAACGCCACGGTCGGCATTACTTCTATTTTCCACATAACTGCAATGTATTACTTTTATGTCTTCAGACACTCGTACTTATGTTAACATATATACATGGGGAGACCGAGCCAGCTCGGTTTTTTAAAAACATCTTTAAAATGAAATAAACTGTTAGGTTTGCCTCATAAAATTATCATTTTTTCACAGAAAAAAAAATGAAAAAGATATAAAAATTAAGATATAAAATTATTTACTTCATTCAATTAAATTGTTAGATTTACCTTACAAAATTATCGTATTTTACAATAAAAAAATCATATACACTCAGATACGAACTGGGGTTACACGGATTTTCGAAGTAACCAATTTCCACTGAGCTATTTTTGTTTTGACAGCGCCGTCGAAATTTACCTTCATATTGTAGCTATATTTTTTCATTGCCTGTAACCTCAGTTAAAAAGTTTTCTATGAATAAAATCTAGCTAGATCGATTTATCGTCCCCAAAACTACCTACATACTAAGTTTCACGGAAATAGATGACGATGTTTCCGAGATTCTGAATATATACAAATATAAAAATATACAAGAATTGCTTGTTTAAAGGTATTAGATATTATAGATAATGAAGCAATGTTTGCTACAATGGAAGGCCATTGCAATGTATGGACGTGTAGTGGATGCCTTAACAAAAATATCTCTCTGGATTACTACTGGATAAGACTTATATGATGACCACGAATATATTATAATGCCACGAAATATTTAAGACCAAGTCTGCCTTAACCTTAATCTAATCTACATATTTAAATAGAACAAAACTATGTAACACAACAGGTGTTTCCATAAATAATGATATAACAAAGAAAGACATAAGTCCTTTGTAATATTGAAAACAGATTCACGCGAACTATGTTACGGTAATCAGCAAATTTAGTAAATTTAAAACAATCTATATGTAATTTAAAACTACTTTCCGAAATCTCATAATATTGGTGGCATTTCAATAGAAATCGGACATATGAACATATATCAAAGAACAATATATTTAAACACAAGTGGACCGCTCTCGACTAGCTTGCACAGTTTGACTTGCTCTCATGACTGCATCCGATATCGGCTTTAATTCAGTAAACGGTTACGTTCGGAGGAACACTGAATAGTCCCTCGATAATTTGATTCGATTACTGGTTTATACTGATATATTCAATCGGTTTATCTGCAGCAATGTTATTGATTATCTATCTATTTTGAGCATAGCTAATCTCTTTCGCTTCAATCTTATTTATTCACTTATTAATGTGCCCACGCGTTATTGTGGCTCAGTTATTGAAAAAGAAATTCAACATTAAAACGTGGCGCCTATTCTGTGAAATATCTATAACAGTCGTTCGTACAGTTTTCTGTCAACAAATAAATTTAGAGCGCCATATGTACACTACACATGGAACTTACAGTTAGTAAAAATAGTCAACATTGACAATCGACTTGTAATTAAAAAATATGTAGGCCATTTTTTTCTCAACTTGTATCAAGTTTCTTCTCTTAATTCTGGCATACATACTTTTCTATAATGGTCTTGAAGAGCAGCTTCGGTAAGTTATGTTTTCCAAATTCCGGACAAGATTTCATTACAACTTAGCTAATATTATGGATATGACAATGAGTTTGTTTGTTTGTTACGCTGCCACCTCAGAGGTACATAGAGTATATATACATAGGGACCTAGGTCACTTTTTTCAAGGGTTAACTGAAACAATATTTGTTTAATGATTAAGCTATATTAGAGTAAAGTAACATCAGAATTCGTTTAGTAATTTGTACGTGACATAACAAGAATCTCCATTCAAACTTTCCCGTTGCTAATTTAACCAAATACTTTCCATTGTGACTGAGTTTTATCCGTCAATTCTTAGAAAATGAATCATGGTCACATTTACAAAAACTAAGCATACTGTCTTACATAAAAGTTTTTTTTTATTTTTCTTTTGAAATTTTTTTTTATTTTATCATTATATTTATTTTTATTTGTGCCATAGTTAAATAGGTAATAATACTTCAAGTGTCTTGTGATCACTTCAATGTTCTAACAAGATGGTGGTCTCATTGTTAGAACTTTCCAAAAAGTTTTTATAGCAAGTCAAAACTCCGTGGTATTATTTTCCCTCCATTCACCTGTGCACAATAATTGTTCTATATTATGTAAAATACCACCAATATCACAAAACATAGAGCCAAATAACACAAGATTATGAATAAAATATAAAAGCTGCTACGTGACAGACTAAGATCCCGCCAAAACCTCCAAAGCAATTTTATAATTATTTTTTTAACTTCGATTCTGTATTTACAGTTGCAGCTACGACTTTTTAGAAATCACAGACTACAATGTGGACAACAGCAGCGAGCGCTTCGAACAGAACTGGCTGCTGGAACACCATGATCATTCACAGACGGATAATGAGGTAATTTTAATATTTTAGACGTTTTACAATTTTCCTAACGGTTTTTTTTTATATATTTTGTTTTAGTCTGCAGACTCTTGGTCCGCACCTTTTTTTGCTTATATGTAGTTTTTTTTTTTTTTAACGTAAAAATCGTATCCGTGAGCATATATATATACATTATTATTATTAGTAGTTTATTAAATATTCACTGTTTAATTATTATTAACTTTTTTTGTTTTTGTTTTAATGACGATATTGTTTTTATAGCGCTTGCATTTCCATTCTTTATGGCCATTTTTAGGTTGTAATCCACAATATCCCGTGCCGGAGCGTCCACGGCCCGACGAATGAACCTACTTATCGCGTCGTCAGTCACGTCGGTATAGTAGACACAGGTGTCGGTGTGCCTAGATATTGCCACTATAGTATGTGAAACGCTATCGTGGATTTGTACCCTTCTGCTCTTTGTTTGCAGGATCACCACCGATTTGAAGGTCAGTCCCTGGGATTCATGAACTGTCAGAACGCGCGATCCTTCCCCTACCCCGTAGCCCTTTTTAATCAGGGCTTTTTTCTCCTCCTGTGTGTGTACCAGGAAGAGAGTATCGGGAGTGTTTGAGGGTATTCGTTCGCCCTGATAGCCCCTGACGCTCACAGATCTTACTATCGGTTTCGGTGAATATATACCGTCGTATACTTGACTCAGTGCATAGGCTACATCCATCGGGTTCCGCATCCTAACGGTTGCTGGATATCTGTTGTAGGAGTGATTTTAGAAAAGAGATGGAAATGTGTTAGAGGCAAAGGGGGAAACGCGCGTTATTTGATTTAACCCGTGAGTGCGCGCGGTGGCGTGAGATAATCAGCTGTACACTCGTCTATGGTTATCCAGTGTAGTGTATACAATCTGAAGTTATACTTATATCTATAAACTATACTAAAACTTTACTATTAAGTGTCTGACACAGTTTATCATTCTTAAAAAATACGAGTAAGTAATATGAATTATCCAAACAAATGTTTTAGTATGGATCTTTTTCATATATTTAGGTTGATTCCTATCGCTGGCAATATATTATTTTTCACTGTGATTAAAAAATTTCCCTCGGTTTGAAAGATGTAATTATTCGTTAAAAAAACATTCCCAGTCATTCACAATTTATTTTTACCACGACTAGATTTAAACTTGCGCGAGCGAGGGCACCCCTTAAAATATAAATACATATATTTTTTTTAACCTTTGAATATATTGGACCAATAATATGATTAATAAATTGATTTCACATATATTTCACCTCAATTTCATAGTAGAATAACATTTCAGATTTTACACATCATATGCGACTACTGTAAGTTATATAAATACCTATATAAATAAGATTATATAAATCTATGTTAACGAATCTGAAACGAAATAGTAATTTATACACGTTATTACATTGAGCATTAAGCGTATGTTGAAAGTGAGAATGTTACCTTAAAAGCTTTTAATGACATATATGGTTGTAGTAGAAGAATTGACATATTATATATTTGCTTTATGATATTTTAGAAGTTCATTTGCAGAAAGTAAAATGTTTCCTAAATGTCTATTTTTATTTACTCAAATCATAAGTGCTTTGTATGCGAAGCCGGGGCGTATTGCTAATAGATATTCAGCTGTAAAACATCATCACCAGCCTGTAAAAGACCTATTGCAAGGCCACATGTCTCTTCCTGAAGGAAGGTATGGGAATAATCACCACACGAATTCATGGCGAATTGGCGATTTCAAACGCCGAGAAGTCCACAGTTCTATGTGTGCAATATTTCTCAGGTTCAAGCTTCCTCTTGATGTTTTCCATCACCACCAACTGATAGTGTTACCAATTTCAAATTAGTTAATGTAGGCGAATTTCGAAAAATTCGTCGGTACTTGCCAGGATTACTTGTACTTACTTGCTTATAAAAACTGTATGTATGGAAAATTTCTTAAATAACTTAAATTATTAACAGCTATGGGATGAAACGGAGAGTATCCTGCCGGAATCTGACGCTGTCAGCGCTGGATGGAGCCGGGAAACCCAGACGAGTGTCTCTCGACGTCTGTGCGGTGACTGGACCGGCAAGCTGAAGCTACTCCGCTACCAATCCCGAGGGAACTACCTGCGGCTGAGATTTCGAGCTGATCATTCGAGACACTTCGCCGGGTTTCGAGCCAGAGTCACTGTGACTGATAGTAAAGATTTTTTTTATTTCATATATATATTAAATAGTAAACAAACAGAACTACATTTTAAGTGATGATAGTCGAGAGTAATGAATCAGTGGAATATCAATCCGATGTCCGTAGGTTTGAACCCTGGCATATACCCACAATTTTTTCGGATTTCTACTAATTTAAAATAACACCACCGACTGACTGAATCAATTTTGAACAGAATCAAAAGATCTAAAAATAAATACTATAAAAATGAAAGTTTCAATAAACGGTATGTGTAAATTAAATTTAAATATATTCGAGGTATATATTCTACATTTGATATCTCAAAAGATCCGATTTCTCAACTAATATTTTAAACTAGAAATTCACTCTCAAACAGGTGGTAGAGCCACGCTTGTTGCGTTTCGTTTGGTCAGTGTGAGCACCGGAGGCTCACCTCCCCTTCGCTTTCCTCTTCTCTCCCCCCTTCCTCATTCCCCACAAACACAGGCTGGCAACGCACTTGCGACTCCCCTGGTATTGCTGGTGTCTATGGACGGCGGTGATCATTTAACATTGCCCGCCTGTTAGTTTACTACGATATATTAAAGAAAAAACAAATACAACCTTCAAAAAATACTGTTGATTTCTTATAGTGGAAGCAGGTATGTACTAAAGGCAAGAGTTCCTAGCATATTTAGTCTGGTACATCTAATATTATTATTTTATTTATACTAGTTACATAAACTTACTGAATTTTCAATAAGACTTTTACGAATTGATAGAAGAATTCTCAGAGAATTACCTATATTTATGGCATACTTTCCTATAGAGGCTAGAGCGTATTAATAAAATTGAATAATAACAATATATATGGGTGAATTATTAATCACACAATTCTTGAAAGAAAATCACGAGATGAAGGTCGCGGGAAACAGGTAGTGTAAGAAAAAAATAAAAGAATCGTACCAAATGATTGTCCCGTCATGAAACCATTACGTAAAAATAACTTTGGACGCTTCTGATGATGAAATTTTCAAATGCAGAAACCGATAATCCGACTGATGAGCCGCAGAGAGTTCGCAAATGTATATTTACTACCAAAAACACGCGAGTTCGTTCACGTTAAATTACAATATATAGTACATGTATACAATATACAATATATAGTGGCGAGTTGTAGTAAAAATATTGTTACAGCCTGTATGCGAACTAAATACAAATAATCTGATTGACCGTGAAACGAACAACAATGGTGTTCTAAAAATAGCCCGTTTCACACTTTGTTGAACCGTTCGAGTAATGACGTCCGCCTTCCAGAGTTTTCCACCCTCCTTTGTTGGTAGGTATATAACGCGTGCTGCGTTACGTCTGAGTAGAGATCTATTTGTGACATCCGAGGGAAACAGGCAAAGTGATAACCAAGGATACATTGCAAATTAAATGACTATACATTTTCGTGATTTATTTTTAAATTTCGACGTGACGAAACACTATAATGGGTTTATCACATTGTGATATTGTAGTCGGAATCGAGTCAGCTATAGACACGTTACGCTACGTTACGTTACGCTTGTTTACTCGCAGTATCGGTTGATCTCGGATCATGAAATTCCAAAACTATAGCAATCGGATATAACTGCCGTGCCTTACCATCCGGCAATAAGTTACGTAAAGTACAATAAGTACTTTAATCCACTTTTTAGTTAAGCTTTATGTTTCAAGATATTTTCATCCACCTAACTCCTGTGGAGAAAAAAAAGCGTTGACTTTCCAGTTATAAGGACTGCCGATAGAGGTGAAAACTCAAAGCGGTGGAAAAAAAATATAGACTGAATAATTAAAATTTAATATTTGTAAAATGCAATTATCAACATTAGTCTGGTTTTCATGTCTTTTGGCACTCCCAACAATAATTATATACATTTTTATAGTTTATTAATTAATCAATTGTGAGGGACTGCACAAGTTCAATACAAAATATCAATATTACAAGTACACAGTCCGCTATACTACGTCACGAGCATGTTGAGGTCATCGGTGACGCATACCCATAAGTTTTACATATACCAAAAATCGCTCAACGCGGTTATAGATATGTAACACTTAAAAATATATTGAGATTAGGAAGGGGAGATTTTGAAAAAAAAAATGGTTTTTAAAATTTTAGTATATCTAAAATGCAAATACATTTCTTATAATATCTTTACATAACTAGTGTCATGTATACTGTAAAAAAAATAATTCTACGAAAAACAAAAGTTACAGCGGACTACAGAACTGAATACCATTGAAATAAAGTTTTCGATTGGAAAAACTAATAAGCCGGGAAAAACTACACATAATAGAGACGTCCCTTCACAAACCCGGGTTGAAGTTCCGACGAGGGAAAGTTTCGAAACTGACGACACTACCTGCAAATAGCAGTGGATGCCTTGGAGTTATTTCAAACTTTGAACACTGATTTTAAATAGATTAAAATATGAACACTATGTTTACAAATACACACTATAATTATTGGTATAAGCGTCTTTTTAAGATCACTTTCACAAATGTCAAGCACTTCCATTCACTTGCAGGGCAGAATGTTGTTATTTTTCAAGTAGACCTAAATTCAGCTAAATATACGCGCTTAAATTCTATATGAAAATTTTAAAACATGTGATTCTCTCGTGTGTAAATTATTTGTAATTATAATCCTGGATTCCTTGTCTCTATTTCCTTCTGGAATGTATAGTATGAGTTAGTTTCTCTTTCATACATTCTATAACAAAATAGAGATAACCGTAAGATTCTCCAGGAATGTCATTATGCGTACGTTGTGGAATTGGTCACCTTGTACAGTTTCTCGCCAAGATTATGTCATTAAGTTCTTCAAAGGGTGATTGGAACATGCCCTTTAGGGTCAGTAACATAATAATGATGTCCTTAATGTTACACTTTTCCATAAGAAACAACAAATATTTAACATCACGTGTGTCGTCAGCCTGTTAGCTGTTTTTGAGCATAAATAATTATATCCATCTTTGTACAGTTAATTAATTAATTAGATATATGATGGACTGCTCAATACCAATAGAATATATCAAGATTAGATGTAGGCCGCTGTACTACGAGTCGCTAGTCTGACGCAAGCGTATTACGTTTGGTCACGCTTTACCAAGTTGTTGACGCAAGACCATAATTTTTATCCATCTCAAAAATTATCAATGCTCCTATAGATGTTTCCATAAAAAAATATAGTCGATGGCCAGAAATTTATTATTCCTTTAGCAAGTAGCATCACAATCGCAAATAATTCACTTTATAGTCTTACCACCCCGTTAAATTACTTGTATCTACGCTCGTAGAGTACGTTACCGACCGTCTTGTAGATACAAAGAGATTAGATTATATAGAACAAGTGGTTACAAATATTTTTTCATTTTAATTCACACAAATTTTAAATAATTCTGTTTAATTAATGCGATGTAGCTTATAATTTTAGACATTAAATTAGCTTATTACGCTAATCTGTATATACTGTGTACAGAATGATTAGCTTCGGTAATTAATCGCTATCAAGGAATAGTTGTCTTTTGTAATTTTTCTTTGTTGATATATCTACACGTCAATTTTTTATTGGTTAGTTAAAGGGTACAAAAATTAATATATTACATTGCCACCTAACGGCGAGAAGCAATAAAATAGATAGTATAAATAATTTTACGGTGTGTAACGCACGTGGCGACAACTCTCATGTGACAGAATATTTTCAAACTTACTTGACAGTTATTGTTATATTTTGAACATCTTAAACAATATCTTTACAAATTACTAGTATGCCGACTTGGCTTCGCATGGATATACTGACGAAGCACTAAGCCAAGCGGGTTTTAATGTCTAAATGTTATTTATAGGGTGGATCAATATGTGAACGATGGTCACGTGTGGAAATAACGCCCCTCTCTGTGCATCCACTAAAAAGGAATGTAACAACCTGTTTGTAAAGTTATGTATCATGAGAAGATGAACCAGATCAAGTACCTTGCCAGTTCTTCTCGATAGCAGAGTTTTTTGTCCGTACCGGTGGTAGTTTTGACACGCATAAGTAGTGAATTACGAAGCTCAGAGCCGGCGGATTAAAAAAAAAACCAATTCACTTTAATTAATTTATTAAAAAAATAAAATTACAATGAAAACTAATACTAGAGAGCTTCCGAAGTTAGGAGAGGAGAGCCCTCGCCTAAAACTAAATTATTAGCTAGTGAAAGCCACCGATGTTAGGATAACAATCTTGTCTTGTTGTTTTGTTCACGTATTTATATGTGGCCAGTGTAGGAACGGAGGAGTCGGACCACCGAACGTTTCCGCTAATTTCGTGCATGAGTTGTACTGTGGAAAACGCTGACTCGCTGCTTCGAACACCCGCCACAACTTGGGTTTGGGAACTCGGCATGCTTAGTCATCGACTATGGTGCGTAGCGATGGCGTAACAAGTGCGTAAATAGAATGGCAACTAAACAATTCAACAACAATCTGTAATTCTATCAATATTTTGAAGATGTCCCTACGATTTTGACTTGGTCACTCACTTTTTATATGGAGATTTTTTAAGGGTCCTGACAATTAAAAACACAACAAAAAAATAGCCAGTTAAGTACAGCCATTTTGAAGGGATACACTTACATACATTCGGTTTTTTTTTTTTTTTTCTCGAAATGGATACGCTATTGACCCATCAAGGTCTTAACAGCTTCACCGGACTACTAAAGCGAGCGCTTAAGGCACTCAGCCGATTTTATTATCGCAACCAGCTCAAGGGTGCACGGCACACCTCGGCTTGGCTGTTGCCTGTTGCATGCAAAATCGCGACCTATCTTAGCTAAGCTAGCTAACTATTCATATATCTATGAGTTGTTGAACCGTATATGTGTACCAAGCATACACGCCTCAACAACTCTTCCATATATTTATTATCGGAAAATTGAGAGTTTTTCAGTTCGATAAGGGAAAAAAAGTAAACCCTTCCACTTTCATGTGTAAGCGTGTAGGCGTGCACGTGTGTGGGGGTGATCGTGTAGTGTTGTAGCGGTGATGTATATTTGTGTGTCACCGTATCGCGCAAGCAACGCACTCAAGGGCTCCCTACCGAGGCATCGAACCTAGGCTTGAGCCGCTGCCTTGGGAGGCCTAATCGGGTGTGCGGGAGCGAAATTAACCCCCAGACCACGGCGGCAAAATCTGTGGTTACGCGGGCGTGGGCGTGAACACGCTCTGTTTCGAGGGACAGGCTGGTACTGATCGTTCGCTAACGTGATTGAATCAGGAGGGTCGGTAAAAATGTGTCGCGGACGTCTTTTATAACGCGCAGCGTTAGGTACGGGTTCATAGTTTGCGGCGGATACCACTAACGGACTGGGACCTACATACATTCAGCAAGTGAGTTTTCTCTATATAGATGTATTGTTCTGATATGCCTATACTAATATTATGAAGAGTTTGCGAGTTTGGATATACGGTGTAACCTCTGGTACTACTGATTTGATTTTAAAAATTATTTCACTGTTACAAAGGAACATCATTCCTAAATATATATTTTCAATGATTAATCACAATAAAAAATGTATTTGAAGTTGGCACAAATCTATAATATTAGCTGCGCTGCTTGAACCGTTTGAAATAGAGGAATAAAATCTATTGTAAAATTGTTAATTGCTTCCAAAAAATTTTAATATCCCAGCCCAAAAAAATGGGTTTTTGTTAAAAATAGAAAACAATCTACAAGATTAACTTTGGAGACAGTTTTCATGAATACTTTCATAAAAATAAACAACTAAATGAAAGTGGTAGTTTCGTAGGGATAAAAGTATACTTTTTACAGTACGTTAATTGATAGAGTTGGTCAGATGGTAATGCGAAATAAAAAATTTACGCGTTCGGAAATGCAATTGAAACCAGTAATAAACGATGAGGCGAGATTTTTTGCGTGAAAGAAAAAAAACACGAACCCTCTAGTTTGTAATATAGGATGTGGTCCGTATTCAGATAAAGATTCTTGAACAGTATACCGTAGTTTAATATCTTTGTTTAGATAAAATTAAATAAACTTGCAGCCGCATTGTGAGGCGCACCGCACGCGAACGATGTTGCCGCTCGAAGTTTTAATTAACATCGGTTCTTAAACTCGGTCGATTCAATTCATTCCGTCGTTCTAGAAACGTGTTCTTGTATAATAATTAGCTGATTACATCGGGTTTGTATTCGAGCTTGCGTTCCGCAAAAATAAAGGTATTGTCGTTGCATTCTCTTTAATTATGCATTCATTAGCATATATTTTTAATTTATACACAGTGATTATTCTTTAAATTAACACTAGTCGACGCGAAAGAGGTTGTCCCGCCATGCTAATAAAAAAATTAACAAATTATATACCTTCTTCACGAATCATTTTATCTACTGGTGAAAAGTGTATGACAATGCGTTTAGTAGTGTTTGAGTTTATCGCGAACAGACGGACGTAGCAGAGGACTTTGTGTTATGATATGTAGGTGATTTATAATATGATACTCAAGTATAATTAAATTGGGGATAAAATATACACTCTCTTGGTAAACAAGATGTCCTTAATATCGGTTTATTTGATTATTTTTTTTACGATTTCTAAAAGTATTTATATTATATTTTAATATATTGTTTTGTATTGCTTATTTTCTTTGTACACAGTCCGCAGCTCTTTTGGAATTGAGTTTATTATTAAAAGTAAGAAAAATCGTTTTTAATGTAATGGCCTCTTTACAGAAAGCAAATTATTATAATTAATACCATAATTAGCTTAAAGTTAGTGTACTGATTTTGTAGTTAGCTCTATGTCCTTTATGGCGGCTTGATTTGTGGATTAGGGATGTGAGTTTAATGAAAAAAATCGATTAATTAGGAATCGATTTTTCTTTTTTAAAATAATAATCGATTTTATTGAAAATAAATAATCGATTTTTTCAAAAATCGATTTTTATAATATTTAAAAATAGACATGCTTTCCATATTCCTATAATAAACCTAAAGATTTAAAATAACAATTTATCAGATTAAGAATCACATAAAATTATACGTATCAAAAATAACCAGTTCAAAACAAAATAAAAGTGAATGTTCCTTTAAACTTTCAAGGTAAAAAATATAGAAACTAAATACCATAGAAATTTTCAGTACTATTAAACATTATATCGTAATAAAAATGAAATGATAAACATCCTAACAAAATGACAACATTATTAATTCTAACTGTAAAATTCAAAGCAATGAAGTTCTCTTTTAAATTTTCATATTAATCATAGTGTGACTGAGAAAATTAAAATTGAAGAATTTTTTTAATTGAATAATTTCAATAATAATTTATAGTTTTGTAAACTTATCGATGTCGAGTTTACCATAAGACATTTTTAGTAAACATGTTGTACTCGCATGACAGACCTTTTTAGTTTTATTGAAAATTTTAATTTTACAGAGAGCGGTATTTGGCTGTCATAAGAACCACAACAATCATTATAAGATGTTACTTGTAAGGCAGAGGGATGTTTTCATTCTGTTCTTTTTAAATTTGTAGATTCACTACAAAATTTTTCATTCTATCGAACAAGACATGCATATTACTGTGGTATTATTCTTTTTCGTTATAAAATACTTTCACCAGCCGCTTTTAGGTGTTTTGTGGCTAGAAAACATTTTAAATTTTTACAAACATATTATCTCACTATGCTCACTCTTCAATTGTAAATAATAATGAACTTATTTTGAGTTTTTTTCATCCGTCGCATAGATGTTTATAAAAAACGATTAAAATGCGTAATTTATATAATCGATTTTCAAAAAATCTATTAATATGAAAAGTAACATCGACAATAAAAAATCGATTATAATAAAATAAAAATCGATTATAATAAAATAAAAATCGATTATTTTTTAACATCCCTAGATTACATTATTTTATATATACTTCATGAATAAAAAAAGTATAAAAAGACCACTTAAACCGTTACAAACGAACAAACAGCAGTCATGACTTTTTGAAGTAGTAATCTTTGACTTCTATAACGAAAGATTCTCATCAATATTTCAGGTATAAAACGTTAGATATAACAGATAGAACTATAGGTTTTTTAGTATCGAAATATTTGGAACTAACTTCAGAGATTCAAGTATTCGTTGCCATATTATAATAATTCGACAAATAATGTGAACGGTTGTTCATTTCCAATTTCTTAGTGACTTTGGTAATCTTAACGTAAATGGGACCGCGTGCGATGATATGTATACTTACAGAAAAACCCCAGTTCTTTGTCCCTCAAATATTCTTTATATACATTGTAAGTAATATTTCATATAAAAGGACTTAAACTTTAAAAGTCGTGGAACGTCTTACGAATAACAAGCCTTTATAAGCTATACTCGTTCAACTACTCTCACCACACTGAATATTAAACGAACAAAGAGATTAAAGTATATAGAAGTCACAAATTTGATATCTGAACTTTGCCCTCCCAATATATTCCTGACAATCTAATATATATCCGTAAAAAATAGTTACGCCGGATTTAGTAAAATAATAACATAATTTAAATACTAGAAACAGTAACAAATTGGTCATTCCATATTTCATGCTCGCTAAGACCAATAACAGTTTTTTTAATAATAGTGTTAGGTTTAATAACAAAGTCCCAAAGCACATTACCGATTTGTCGGATAGTGGTGAGTTTAAGCACCATGTAAAGCGGATTTAATACCTAAAGGATATTACGGTGAATCAATATGTGAACGACGGTGACATCTAGAAATGTCGCCGATCTCTGTGTATCCAAAAAAGAATGATAAATAGTTATCTATATTTGTAGAAATATGTATCATGAAAAGATAAACCAGATCGAGTTTCTCGCCGGTTCTTCTCGATGGCTGGGTTGTTTTGTGAAGCGATGGTAGTTTTGACGTTCATAAGCGTCTTTTCAAAGCCTAAATTGAAAAAAGTATATTTGATGTGATTTGAGAACATCTATCTAATTTCCATATAAAAACTCTCGCGAGTTTTTGGCGGGGTTTCAGTCTGTCATGTAGTGGATTTTATATTTTATTCATAATCTTCTGTTACTTGACTCTATATTGTATAAAGTTGGTGGTGTTTTATGTAATATGGTTAGTTTATTATGCATAAGTGAAGTGAATGAAAAATAATACCATGGAGCATGCAATTCTGAGATGCCACAAAAACTCCATGGAAGGTTCTAACAAGGGAGCCACCATCTTGTTAGAATGTTGATTCACACGACGCTTGTTGTTGAAATGATCGTTCTACGCTGGTAATATTATTGACTACGTGACAATGGCAGTAATAATCTGAACGGTTGATTGCCAAAAATAAAGTTAAAAAAAAAACTCTCTAGTCTATCGAGTCTAGAACATTCTGTTTTTTGGTTTTATAGGTTTTGGTGTTTATAATATCATCTGATATTAAGTGAGGATGTTATCTAAGATATTAAACACGCTAGGTTTAGAAGGGACTGACTCTCAAGTTCAGTTGCCTGAACACACCAACAGATGCTTGTCTATAGATTTTCAACTTGAGGTTAATAGCTAACCAGGCGGACTTTGAAAAAGTCCTACCACAATGCTATGGTTTCGTCATGGTATTCTTCACCGAAACCTCCGACTTTGATGCTGGGATTAAAACCTACATCCATCGACGCGGTGTCCGAACACGTTATCAATGTACCCATCAAAACTTCAATAATGAAGCCCAATATAGCGATTACTTTAGAGAGAACTTGAGTTGTATAATTATGTTGATACGTTCATTCTATTACAATACTTTAATAGTTTAATGTCTTTGTAATTGACGAACTGACTTTGTAGCATCGACCAACTTTCAAACGATATTAGTTCTACTTTTTTTTTACTTCACTCAGTTATTCTAGAGATAACCGATAAGTGAGACCTTTTAGTGAAGGAAAGCATCGTGATTAAAACACTGTATTATGGTAGGGCTTTCTAGATACGACCCTCATTGAAAATCTGTACTTAAGGCACTTGTTGGTGTTCCGACAACTGTACTTGAGAGGCAGTCGGCTCTAGGTTTAGGATACTTATCATTTAACATCACACAGTCATATGGTGAAACCCTAAAACTTATAAGCATAAAAAGAATGTTCTAGATTCGATGGACGGGAGAGCTTCTGTATAGGAATTAAATAGAAGTTATCAAATCAAAAATACTTTATTCAATTTAGACCCTGACAAGGTTCTTACAGACGCTTATGATAATAGACTACGATATTCTCTGATTTTTTCTTCAAAAATTGTTAAATTCTAATCGCTACGAAAGAACCTTATCATTGGTTGATGCAAAACGTCGCCATTATTATCATCAGCTTGTAAGAGACCCAGTACAGGGCCATAGGCGTCTTCCCGAAGAAAGTTACAAGCATAAACACCACGCCAGCTCACAACGTATTGGGGTTTTCAAACTCTTAGAATTTCGAAGTTCTATGTTATCCCTCATACAGTCATACTACAAGAACATTTCTCAGGTTCAGGTTTCCTCGCTATGTCTTCCTTCGCCGTCAGCCGATAATGTTACCAATTGAAATTAGTAAATGTACACGAATTCTGAAAAATTCGAGCCTGCTGACCTTGAGCTGATATTCTATCGGTCAAATCACTGGACTATTACGATTGTTTTTTAGTCTATATATTTTTTTATATCATAGGAGGCAAACGAACAGATGGGTCACCTGATATTAGGTGATCACCGCACGCAACATCAACGATGTTTACGGAGCTAACATTACAAACCAACGCACCACTTGTTATTGGTTTGCTCGCTTCCGTTCCGGGAATTTCGACCTGAAAAATGAACCTCGCGGTCGTCCGAAGACTTTGGTCGACAATGACGAATTAAAGGCGATTGTGGAAGCTGATGATACACAATCTACGGCTGAATTAGCAGCAGCTTTCGACGTTAGCACCAAAATAATATTGGTTGCCTTGCACTACTCAACAGACACACAAATGAAGAAATTTTGAACCGCATTGTTACCTGCGATGAAAAAAGGATCTGTTTGATAACCGCATGCGCTCAGCAAGTTGGTTGGATCCTGGTTCAGCACCTAAACAATGCCCTAAACGAAAACTTAGCCCTAGAAAAGTGA
This sequence comes from Antheraea mylitta, assembly GCA_014332785.1. Taxonomy (NCBI): domain Eukaryota; kingdom Metazoa; phylum Arthropoda; class Insecta; order Lepidoptera; family Saturniidae; genus Antheraea; species Antheraea mylitta. Next base: position 13,827,343 of record JACEII010000001.1, read on the forward strand.
TGGTCACTGTTTAGTGGTCTAGAGCCGATGTGATTCATCACAGCTTCTTACCAAACGTGGTGAGCATTACTGAAGATGTGTACTATGAAGAACTGAACACAATGATGGAGAAGCTGGGACATCTCCAATCAGCATTGGTCAATCGCTCGTCTCCGTTGCTCCTGCACGACAACGCGCGACCTCATACTGAACAGCAGACGGTCTCCAAGTTGCAAGAACTGGGGTTGGAAGTTCTCCGTCATCCGCCCTACTCACCAGACTTTGCGCCTACAGACTACTACTTTTTCCAGAATTTGGATAACTCCTTGGCGGGAAAAAAATTCAATACCCGAGAGGCAGTACAAAATGCCTTTGAAGAATTTGTTGCCTACCGTCCAGCTGATTTCTTTAAGAAGGGCATCAATAAACTGCCACTGCGTTGGCAAAGATGCATTGATTGCATGGCTGATTACTTCGATTAATACAAATAAAAAATATATGAACCATAGACACTTGCAACATCAGGGGAGTCGTAAGTGCGTTGCCAGCTTATGCTGGGGGAGGGGGGGAGGGACAAAGAGGGGGGAAGGTGACGAGAGGTGGGCCTCCGGCGCTCTCAATGACCAAACGAAACGCAACAATGTAAGCACTGTTACTTCACGTCGGTGTTTCTGTGAGAGGGTGGTACTACCCCGGGCGAGCCGAACCATTCATGCTAAAGCAAGTAATAACTTCAGCGTGGCTTTACCACCATGAAATTCTGAGCATTTCGAAATAAATATAATATTATTTTTCCCACGGATAACTTATTTCAATATTTCTTTCTGTAATTCTACATTTTGAAAGTTAAACGCGAGTGAAACCGCGTTACCCGGGTAGTAACATATATGAAATAGAATAATAATACTTAAATATTTAATCTACTCGTCCATGTTACGGTATGGAGCGACAGAGTGCGGTGCAAATGAACATTCGTTTAGCCAAATGAAACGTGTACAAAGGAATGCTTCGACTGTGAAACGTCGGGCAAATTTTAATAAAGGGCTGCGTTGAACGTGACGTAATCCGTTCGTTTCACGTAGATATAGTACTGCTAGAAGGTTTTTGACGTGAAACCTTCTTTAGGCGTGTAGATCAGTATTTTGGCAGGAGATAAAGTTATGATTTCGCGTCATGACATGCTAGTATAGCGTGACCGAGTGTATTGCACATGCGTAGCTTGCGTTAGACTAGCGACGCGTAGTATTGCGACTTTTGTACTTGTAATATTGATATTGGGCTATCATACGTTTAATAAATTAATGAATAAAAAAAATATATAATTAATTTTCGGTGTACTAATAGATATGAGAGTGGGACTAATATTAATAATTTCAATAAACAAATAATGAAATTTAAATAATTCATAATATAATGAATTTAAAAACACAAATGAGAATAAAGTTATTACATTGTTTTGAGTTTCGACTTGGGTCGGCAGTCCTCGAATTTTTTGTATACTTCATATATTTTTTAGCCTTTTACCACAGTCGTATCTGATGTGAAATGTAGACATAGCCCTGGCGTTACTTACTCTAAGGTGGCAAAGATGCCAAACCTAGAAGAGACTGGTTATCAAGCACAACAGCTTGAACACACACTTTTTTTGGCAAAATTTCAAATCTGGTATGGTAGCTAGTCAAACGAACTTAGACAGAGCTCTACTACCACCATGCTCTAGCTTCCTATGTATGGCAATGTTAACAGAAAAAAATTGAGCCGTCAAAGGACTTCTGGCAGATGTGAAACTTCCATGTTAGAATGAAACGAATTTAAAATTTTCGAATTCTCAAATTACACTATAAGTATACGAGCTCAATGCGGCAAGACAGATTGCACACAGTCGCTTTCGCATGACATCGTCGCGTCGTCGCCACGCCAACAGTAATATTTACCCACACTTATAGATGTTTTTTATCAATAATGTGCTATAGAATGCAATGTTTCTCTCTATCTCTCTCTCACTCTCTTCGTCGATATTTCGAGTACATTCAGAATATACTATCTCATTCTCCCACAGTCTAAAACCTATATATACATTTATAGCAATCTCTTTTTTGTTACACACTTTCGTTTCCAAAAAAAGTGCCGCTTAAAAAATCGATATAAATTAATGTCAACAAATACAACATCGCTCCTATTTAATAAATCAAACGCAATGCCCAAATGACTTCGTTTTTACCTCAACGTGACATATGAAAGGCGCTCGTTAATCCAAATTACTCAAGCTCTGTGTATCTCGAGATGTTGACTAAAAAACTCAAGCGGAATGTGCAGCGCGCTTCCTCGTTAACTATTTTCATTCAGCCATTCATTCGTACGTTCGCGAACGGAACGGAATTCTAGTTTACAATTCCGTACCGTTCAAGTATGTTTTATATATTAACTACCTGCCTCTAATTACGTTCACTTGAATACGATGGTACCAGGTTAAGTATTATGTGTCTGGCCTGTGTTAAAACTGGTGGAATTTCTTCCATTCTATTATAATTTTAATGTGAAACATCTATAGGCGAAGGTAAACCTAATTGTTAGTGTGGCGAGCCGTGACGACGCAAAACACGAACGTTGGACTATTAACTAAACACTCAAAAACATTTACAACCCTATATGTATAAACATAAGATTCAAACTGTTTTGTCGGCCACTCGTTCCACTAGTATTTATATTACGCAGCACGTGTCGACAACCTAATGCCGCCAAACACACCACCTAGTTGAATTTTTATATTTTGTATTTAATAAAAATGAATATTTATGTGATAAAATAAATAAATAGTCATTATGCCATAGCTGATTCATGTCATAATCTGTTCTCTTATGCATATAACTTAAATCAATTTCGATGTTTCACATCTACCAGGCATCCCGTGACGGCTCAATTGTTCTTGTTATTAATATTGCTTGATTTCTATGGAAGAACTTAATTATATTAAATTATTTGTTTAAAAGTACTTATATGCCAATGCAAACTCTATCAAAGTGCAGCTTAGACGACATATAGGATTTTTAGAAACCGTTTTTGTATTTACGTACAGTTACAAATATAAGATCCGTACAATACTTTTAATTTGTATTAATATGTTATTAATGTCTTTTTTTATTTTAATTAGTATACTGAATATTTTTAAATTCCTTGTTTATTTAATACTGGGGCTTCACGACCCACATGAAAATGGCTGGTTCGTTGACTACCTTTAGATGTATTAACTTGTAACTATCACACACCTACGAATTTGTAGATGTTAATTTTAATGTTCCACGTATTTTATATTATTATACAAATAATATAAAATTAAAAAAATAACATGAAATAAGATTAAAAACATAAGAACAATAACGAATTAAATTTAAAATGTTGCTTGTTTATAAGTAAAATATTGATACTGGCAAATATTTTTATGATGTCGTCGAAACGGATGAAAATATAATTTCTTAGGTTACTTATAATAGATTCTCACTACCTACTCTTCTTTGGTGATGTATCTATGGTGACATGTTGCTATTTTAGATTATTCTATATTGTAACACTGAATATTTGGCAATTAAGTTTTAAACGTGTACTTGTCGTATTTGACATTGGCGAAGTTCCCTCCATAGGCAGACGCCATACCGAGAAAAAATGTAGATTACGCTCAAGAGTTTTTGAGGGCATCTTAGTCTGCCATGGATTTTAGATTTAAGTCATAATCAAGTGTTATATTGTAATATTAGTGATGTTTTACGTAATATAGTTAGGTTATTGTGCACAAGTGAAGGAGATGAGATGACAAAAAATTTACGTACCCTCGAGACCCTACACGTGACCCCCGGGTGGTGCTAAACGAGCAGTTCTGCAGGTGGGAGGCTACGCCGCGGCTTGTTACTACCCTCCGAACTCAATCACACCGTCAAACGATTCGTCGTGTTCCGGTGTGCAGTTTGGAGAAGCCCGTCTAGGTGGGATAATGTTTGAGGATAGTTGTACAGCGTTGGTCGAACCGAATACAGTGTACTTCTTGTGCATAGCCGGGTTATCTCATGCGGAGGCTAGCGGAATCCGAAGCACGTTGCACCGCTGGCCGACCGCACGTTGTAGGGGGCCCAAGTAGTAAGTTAGCCACTTATGAAAGGCTGCCCCGCTGCCTCGCGAAAAATCCCGAAATGTTCCGTCGTGCCGGTTGGCGACCGGAAAGGAGAACCCGACGGCCACCTAGGGGGGGTTCGGGCGTCCCCGCAGTCTTTGCGTGACTATCCCACGAGCTATGCATTTTTTGGGTACTGTGTGGTTAGACGCGCTGTATCTCGTCTTCAATATATTCTCCCTTATAATCATTCCACACATAAAAAAAACACGAAAAAGTCCATAAAGAAGAAAAAGGTTAAACAGCGGTTGCACTTCCTCCCGTTAAAAGTGCACTTTACAAATATTCGAGGCTTGCACTCTAATCTCAATGCAGTCCACTTTCACCTGGTGACTATTAAGCCGCACCTACTCTTCCTCAGGGAGACGCAGATACGATGTCCTTTAGACGGAGCTTACTTGAATTACCCAGGGTACTCCTTAGAGCACAACTTTATACAACGCGCTGGCGTCTGCGTGTATGCTCGAGATGACATATGCTATCGGCGCCTCCGTAATCTTAAGGACTCCCATTTTTCAACGTTATGTATATTGGTAGACTCTGGCACAGATCAGACCATATACATTGGAGTGTACCGCCCGCATAGTGGAGATCAGGAGATATCCAGTTTATTTGAACATCTAAGCGAGGTAGCAGATGCTGCTCAACATCGTTACCCTTCCGCGCATTTGGCTTTCCTAGGTGATTTTAATGCCCATCACCAGGATTGGTTATTCCCGTATCTTAAAACTGACCATGCGGGGAGAGAGACATATAAACTCTGTCTTTCATTAGACCTCTCTCAACTGGTCAATCAGGCGACGCGGGTACCAGGTGTTGATACTCACACAGCAAACTGCCTAGACCTTCTGTTAACAATAGATCCAGACAGATTTTCCATCACAGTCGCAGCGCCGTTAGGGAGCTCTGACCACTGACTAGTTAAGGCTGTGTCATCGTATTCTCCTCCAAACACTAGCCCCAGAGGCATGAGAAGGATATGGCGATATGAATCAGCAGACTGGGACGAGATGCGTCACTTTCTAGCATCTTATCCTTGGAGAGGGATTTGCTTCCAGTGTACAGATCCGTCGAACTGCGCATCTGCCATTACCGACGTGGTGACTCATCCTATGGAATATTTTATACCATACTCCTATATATCACTAGGAGGTGAAGCTCACCCATGGTTCAACGCTGAATGTACCGAAGCTGAAAGAAATAAACAATTAAGTTTTCAAGCCTGTGCTGTAGCACGCTGCGATAAATCTTCGGATCTTAAAGATAGGAAGAAAGCCTACAACAAAGCGACCAAGATTTATAAGAAAGTGTTGTGTAAAGCTCGCTTTGACCACGTTGGCCGCATTGGTGCTGGACTAGCTTCTTATCCATCAGGTAGCAAGGCTTTTTGGTCTCTTGCAAAGTCCGTTGAAGGTAACTTTCACAAGTCCTCGCTTCCATCCCTAATAAAATCAGATGGTTCATTGGCTCATTCAGCGATAGAAAAGGAAAATATTTTTGCAAGTCTGTTTGCGAACAATTCGCGTCTAGATACTGGCGATAGAGTTACACCTTTAATACCCTCGTATAATACCATAATGCAAGACATTGTGATTCGCACTAAAGACGTACGAAAAGAGCTTCGCGATTTAGATGTGAATAAAGCTGGTGACCTTGATGGTATTCTGTCAAGGGTACTAAAGATCTGTGCACCTGAGTTGGCTCCTGTCTTGACATGCCTATTTCGCCTTTCGCTGGAATCTGGCATTGTTCCAAAATCTTGGAAAACTCCAAATGTTCAGCCGATACCAAAGAAGGGGAACCGTGCCGACCCGTGTAACTATCGACCAATCGCTATAACCTCACTTTTTTGTAAAGTAATGGAGCGAATAGTAAATAAGCAGTTGTTGACATACCTAGAGCTTAATGATATTCTCAGTGATCGCCAATACGGTTTTCGACAAAAACGATCTACTGGTGACCTCCTAGTGTGTGCCACCCATTACTGGAGTGAGGATATCGAGAAACATGGAGAAGCCGTAGCTGTTTCTCTAGATGTCTCGAAGGCATTTGACAAGGTATGGCACTTTAGCCTCTTAAGTAAGCTCCAAGCATACGGAATACCCGAACGCCTACGGACTTGGATTCGCGATCTCCTTAGAGAACGGACTATACGAGTAGTTGTTGATGGCTGCTCGTCTGATCCCAAGGTTGTAAATGCCGGAGTTCCTCAGGGATCTGTACTCTCAGCAACCCTATTTCTACTGCACATCAATGATTTGCTTATACCCGGTATCTTTGGGTACGCGGATGACAGCACTGTATCTGAGAGGTATATTTCCAGTCCTCAGGCCAGCTTCTCGGAAATCCATAAAGAGCGAGAGGCCATGTTCGAACGGTTGAATAAAAACCTTAGGTTTGTTGCTGACTGGGGTGATTCAAACCTGGTTAAGTTTAACCCCGAAAAGACACAGGCGTGTCTTTTCTCTACAAAACGAAGTCCGTCCTACTTTTCAAGGTGTTTTTTTGCAAGTGACTGACAACCTCGAGCTTATTGGGATCCAACTAACATCGGATCTCAATTTCGGGCGCTCAATTGAACAGAAAGCGAGAACAGCTGCGAGAGAACCTGGGATCCTCTCTAAAGTTAAGCAATATTTTACACCAGAACAACTTCTTAACCTGTATCAAGCTCAAGTACGCTCATGTGTGGAATATTGCTGCCACTTATGGGATGGATCAGCCAAATATCAGCTGGCCGCTCTTGATTCTATTGAGCACCGTACTCGTCGGCTTATCGGTGATGAAGCACTGTGGGATAAAAGAATGCTCAGTTTAGACCATCGACGAAAAGTAGCATGTCTCTCAGTGTTTTATAGGTTACACTTAGGAGAGTGTGCACAGGAATTACATGATATAATTCCGCCATCCCCATTCCATCTGAGGACGACTAGACGCCGTGAGGGTTTCCACCCTTACGTGGTTGATATTACCGTAATTCGTACGAAGCGATTTGAAGCGAACGAGCTAAGGAGCGGAATTCACTACTGGCGTCTGTCTTCCCGATATCTTATAACTTGGGAGTCTTCAAGAGTAGAGTGAATAGGCACCTAGTGGGTAAGCGCGATACATCGTCGGCCTCATCGTCACTTACCATCAGGTGAGATTGTGGCCAAGCGCGTACCTGTTGAATATAAAAAAAAAATCCACGGAGACTGAATTCTGACATGCCACAAACACTCCACTGATTTCCAACAAAAGAGCCACCACCTTGTTAAAACGTCGAGATTATCAAAAGACACGTGTAATATCATTTTTTTTTTTTCGAAATGACTACGCTATTGACCCAGCAAGGTCTTAACAGCTTCACCAGACTACTAAGGCGAGCGCTTAAGGCACTCAGCCGATTTTATTTTGGCAACCAGCTCAAGGGTGCACGGCACACCTCGGTGTGTACCAAGCATACACGCCTCAATAACTCCTCCATATATTTATTATCGGAAAATTGAGAGTTTTTCAGTTCGATAAGGGAAAAAAAGTAAACCCTTCCACTTTCATGTGTAAGCGTGTAGCGTGCACGTGTGTGGGGGTGATCGTGTAGTGTTGTAGCGGTGATGTATATTTGTGTGTTACCGTATCGCGCAAGCAACGCACTCAAGGGCTCCCTACCGAGGGATCGAACCTAGGCTTGAACCGCTGCGGTGGGAGGCCTAATCGGGTGTGCGGGAGCGAAATTAATCCCAGACCTAGGCGGCGTGATCTGTGGTTACGCGGGCGTGGGCGTTAATACGCTCTGTTTCGAGGGACAGGCTGGTACTGATCGTTCGCTGACGTGATTGAATCAGGAGGGTCGGTAAAAATGTGTCGCTAACGTCTTTAATAACGCGCAGCGTTAGGTACGAAATAATATAAAAGGTAATATCATTGCCTACTTGATAACTGTAGTAATAATCTGAAAAATTGGTTGCCAAAAATAAAATAATAAAAAAGAAGTAGCATATTTATACTCGCAAATACTTTGGTAGTGTTCTTTGGATAAAAAAAAGTTGAGACAGTCATAAGGACTGACAACAGAAGTGAAAATTTAAAATAATGAAAAAACTGTGTTTTCTTCTGAATTTTTAAATTAATTATTGTGTGCATTATTTAAACGTCATAATTTGTATATGGAAGTTATTAACATTAATCTTGTTTTCATTTCTATTTGCACTCGGAGTATACTTATATACATTCTAATAAAGTTTATTGATCAATCAAATATATAACGGGCTGCACAATCTCAATAGAATTATCTACTACGCATCGCTAGTCTGACTCAAGTGCGATACGGTTGGTCACGCTTACTAGCATGTCATGACGTAAAATCAAAAGTTTTTCCCTGTCAAAAAAATACCACTCAACGTGTATAAATAGGTTATAACTTAAAAAAAAACACTTGTGGCACTCGTGGACTGCCGCGGTAAAGCTATTGCATAGCATTTGTTATTAACTTATGCAATTATAACTATTTATTTATTTTATTTATGCAGTATTTTTTTCCTCTGTTTTTTTTTCTTCGATATTAATTCAGTTACACTTTTTGAGCGTGATGACCGATAAGAAAACATTTTTTTTTCTTTTTTGGTCATAATATTTTTATTATCTTACAATACATGTAGGTTATTCAGGAATATTAATCATTGAACCTATAGGTTTATGGTAACTGAAATAAGAAACAAAAGTTTGAGACTTGATTGGTGTTAGGTTTTTTCGTTACGGAATTTTTGGATTCGGTCTCCACGCTCAAGGCCCGCGATAGAAGCTATGCAATAGCTTAATAATTTCTTAGGTTTCGTTCATTTTTTTGCTAAAGAGGATAAACGAAAAAGGTTTTTAAGCATAACTCTATTCGGCCTCGGTCTCTAAGATATCTTATTGTAGGGACCGTTCGGATTTAATGGAATGCGAACCCGAACTAAATCTAGTGTGAGTGTGACAGATTGCACAAAGGCCGGCCGTGTGCGATGGTGCGTGGACTTCACCCGTATAGGCCGTAACATATCAATCCATATGTGCGTTGCTCCACAAATTTCAAATGGCACGTGTTATTTTGGCCTTTTTTTTACTGTATCTTATTAAATTTTCTTCATATGAAGCTCAAATTTAAAGCTTTTCAACTGGCTACGTCACGTAATAAATTGCTAAATATGTTATTTATTAGCTCTGCCCGCGACTCCGTCCGCGTGGAACCAAATTTAAAATAACAATGAGTAATAAAATCATCTGAGTAAGGTTTTTAAATTATATTTACATTTCTATACATTATATATAGAGCCTTCCTTGATAAGTGAGCTATGTAACAGTGAAAGTATTTTTCAAATCGGACCACTAGTTCCTGAAATAAGCGCGTTCAACCAATCATATTCTTGAGCTTCAAATATTACTAGTCCCTGCCCGCGACTTCGTTCGCGTAGTAATAGTTACTCTTGGCTAACGCTAACACGCGGTGGAAGCTCTCAAGAGGAAAAAAATCCCGATTATGAAACATTTTTCATTGATGCTCCGCTCCTATTGGTCTTAGCGTGATGATATATAACCTATAACTTTTCTCGATAGATGATTTATATAACACTGAAAGAATTTTTCATATCGGACCACTAATTTCTGAGATTACCCTCTACAACGTCACAAACTTTACCTCTTTATAATATTAACTGTAGGTGGTAGAGCCCCGCTGAAGCTATTTTTGATTTCAGCATGAATGGGTCGGCTCCTTCGGGGTAGTACCACCCCTCTCACAGATAACCGACGTGAAAAAACAGTGCTTGCATTGTTGTGTTTCGTTCGGTCAGTGAGAGAGCCGGAGGCCCACGTCCCTTCCTCTGTCCTGCTTTCCCTTTCCTTTCCCTCCCCTTCTCCCATATACAGGCTGGCAACGCACTTGCGACGTCCCTGATGTCGCTAGTGTCTATGGACGGCGGTGATCACTTAACATCACGTAACCCACCAGTTCGTTTGCCTCCTTTGATATAAAAAAAAATATTAGTATGGATTACTATAGATTAAAAACATAACCTAAAATAACATCACCAATAAGCAACTGTTGAAGGAACATAAATGTCTAATTTAAATTAAAATAAACGAAACTTTACAACGAATTCGTTTACTAGTAATTTAAACTGTAAAACTCGATTGTTATCGCAAGTATACACAAGCCCAGTTTCTGAGTTAAACACGAGTTAAATCCTGATCAAACATTGGAACGCTAAACAAACCACACGTCGTATTAAACGCTTCGCAGAATCGGTACATGAAACTTTTGCAAACAATAATATTGCTTAAACATTTAACTTTATATGAAACATAATTTAATTTATACAAACTACTATATAAAGTTTCTAGTATAAAATCACTACATATAATAAAACAGTCTTCCAACACGTCTCTCTGTCTGTCTGTTCACGATATACTCAAAAACTACTAAGCAGACTTATATGGCTTCATTAGTAGATAGAGTGATTCTCGAGGAAGGTTTAGGTACATAATTTGTCAAGATAGTTGTTGTTGGAAGTGTCGGAGAAAATCAAGCCGCTGGGAGCCTTCGTCGGAAAACGCTGCCTAATCCCTTTGAGGCATAATAAAATAATTTAGATAGTAAATGACACAGACGTACTCGCGTGAATCAGCTAGTAAGCAATAAATTATTCTTTTTTTGTAATAAAGATTCGTGCGGTATAGATAGGTTAAGAAGAAAATAATTTTGATTATAGCGTAGTTATTACATACGCCTTAACTGCACTCTCCAGTGAGTCCTTGGCTTTTTTTTTGTAACTGACTACACTATTAATTTGACAGACCTTTAAAGTTTCAGTAAACTACTAAGATTCGCGCTTAAGGTACTCAGCCGATTTTATTTAGCAACCAGCTCAAAGGTGCACGACACCCCTTGGGCTGTTGTCTTGTTACACAACATCGCGAATCTAGCTCATTGAGTGTCTCGCGTGATTTACTCGCTTTTTATTAAATCACCTATTTCTATTTACCTATATATGTAACTAAATATGTGAACATGAGTTTCACCCACTTGAAAACTTCAGATTAAATCGAAATTTAGCATACTAATCAAGTACAGATGTCAATAAAATAATTTTCTATTTTATTCCTCCAGCTTTAAAAGAAATTATAATTAATTGAATAATACACGTTGACTGAAGTCTCAAGTGGGCCAGTAATGGTGATGCGTTAGATAAAATAATTAGATTACGAAATAATTCCCAGTAGATGTTGTATTGTACTAAAACGTCCAATCTTCAAGTTCCTATACAATTTCATTTCAAATACAAAATAGCAAACATGACATCTAAACCCGATATAGGATTCAGTTTATCATCAATACGAGATTCGCTTTTGATCACGATACAATGCGCTTAAAGTTTTCCTTAAAAAAAAGAAAATTTGTGTTTCTGAATTATTCTTTTGTTCACAGCCCAATCATGTATGGATGTGAAGCAAATTTTGTACAACGGGCATTGCTACTTGTTCTCCGGTTATCCCAAAGCGTCGTGGGCAACGGCCAAGCAGGTTAGTGTTATAATAAACTGTGGAATATTATATGTGACACGAATTAAAGTGAAGTAAGTCTTTTCACAAGATTTGTCGATTAGTTGAGTACTATGTGTGGACAGAAACTAAGGTAAACACAAAATTCCTAAAACAAAACCGGACAGTTCAAGCAATTTATAATTTTTTTTTTTTATATCAAAGAAGGCAAACGAACTAGTGGGTCACGTGATGTTAAGTGATCACCACCGTCCATAGACACTAGCGACGTTAGGGACGTCGCAAGTGTGTTGCCAGCCTGTATATGGGAGCAGGGGGAGGGGAAGGAAAGGGAAAGCAGGAAAGAGGAAGGAACGTGGGCCTGCGGCTCTCTCACCGACCGAACGAAACACAATAATGCAAGCACTGTTATTTCACGTCGGCTATCGGTGAGAGGGGTGGTACTACCCTGGAGGAGCCGACCCATTCATGCTGAAACCAAAAATACCTTCAGCGGGGCTCTACCACCTACAAAATGGGGCCTCGCGAATCATTAAAGACTAAGTTTCAGGAATTCGGTATTTTAACTCTGCCCGTCCAATACATTCTTAATAATCTAATGTATGTCCGCAAAATTTAGATAAGCTGGACTTAATAAAAGACCAATATAATTTAAACATTACAAATAATAACAAATTGGTCATTCCATGTTTCAGATTCACTAAGACCATTAACAGTTTTTTAAGTAATAGTGTTAGGTTTTACAACGTCCCAAAGCACATTACCGATTTACCGGATAGTGAGTTCAAGCGCCATGTCAATCGGGTTTTAATATCTAAAGGCTATTATTATAGGGTGGATCAATATGTGAAATGATGATGACGTCTGGAAATTGACGCCTTTATCTATGATCCACGAAAAACGAATGTAACTATCTATGTTAATATGTACCATGAAAAGATAAACCAAACCGAGGTTCTTCTCGATGACTGGGTTGTTTATCCGAACCGGTGATAGCTCAGAACCTCAATCGAATTAAGTATATCTTATTTTTTATTCGGCTTTAGGAAAGAGGTTATATATATCTAACATGATTTTCCGTACACGATTTTGTGTTAATGTGAGAGATATGTTGATGAAATATATAAAAAATGTGAGCCATTACGGGACTATGTGCACAAAAGAATATTTTTTTTATTGAAGCACGACAAAGTGACTGCACTATGCTTGATGGTAAGTATAGTACAATACAAGAACAGTGGCGACCACCGAAAGACAGATTATCCATCGTCGGTCGCCGCTGTCATGCCGGCCATCATCACGAAAGTCACCCGGTACTGGATATGCACAGGCTGATCCCGAAACGCGACGCGCAAAAGCGAGTCACTATGACGGGCTTTTTCGCCATGCACATGGTGGTTTCGACCCAGTCGGGCTGTATAACTGTACCACCCCGCTATCGCCTCGTTCGTTGAACAGCAGGGTGCACCACGTGTAGGTGAGGTTGGCTTGGGTGTCTTAAGTCTTAAGATGTTACTCGACACCCCTTACACCCCAAAAATTTAAATTTAAATTTACCACAGGAAACATCATTAAAAATAGAATATAAAAAAATATTTTCAAGAAAAAGATAACTGTTTATTCAATAAATATTTATATTCATTAAAAAATAGAACTATAGGCGTGGCTACCTACGCATACCGTTACGATGAGTCGCTATGCCTACAGTCGGTCTGGCTCGGCGCTATACATATTCAGATCAAAAATATTTTTGTTCTGTCATAAGTACAGCTTAAACTTTCATAACTATTTAGTAAAAAAGAATTATTGTTAAATTACAAATATATACTTCAGTTATACTTATGTGTATAGATTTAAACGAATTTAAATCGATGTATAATCAATAAGTCAGGCTTAAAATGAAATTTTTCTTTAAAAATCGTTTATTTAATGAATTAAATGTATACCTTCCACTAAACGAACAATTTAGTAATATAATTATGAGAAATTAATCCGAAGAGCTAGCGGCGAAGTTAGGAGTTACAGAGGGCGTGGATGAAGTCAAGTAATTGGCGCCGTAACTTACACACTTATAGCAAACAGAAACTACACTTAAGAACAACTTAACTATGTTTTATTAATTGTAAACATTATTTTCTGCAAATTGGATGACGGAAAAGGCGAACTTATACCTTATAAATTCCTTGTTTAATGAGAAACTGATAAGATATATGTTGACCATGTTATTTATTCTAATTATTAATTAGGTTTTAAAAGTCATTTCAAAGATGACAAGGCTCTGGTACAAAATATCCTAACAGCTTTGAATGAAAAGTAATGAGGACAGCATACTTTAACCACTCTTATCTGGTGATATCTATCAATAATACAAGAAAGGCAACATCTTTCTTCTATGCCGAATTAGATGTGTATTTATTATTTTTCTTTTTTTTTATCGAAGCACGACATAATGACTGCACTTTGCCTGATGTTAAGCATAGTACAATCCAAAAACATCGGCAACCACCGAGAGACAGATTATCCATCGTCGGTCGCCGCTGTCATGCCGGACATAATGACGAAAGTCATCTGGTACTGGATATGCACAGGCTGATCCCGAAACGCAACGCGCAGAAGCGAGTCACTATGACGGGCTTTTTCGCTATATGCATGATGGTTGCGACCCAGTCGGGCTGTAAAGCCCTACCACCCCGCTTTCGCCATTGCCTCGTTCGTTATTCAGCAGGGTGCACCACGTGCAGGTGAGGTTGGCTTGGGTGTCTCAAGTCTTAAGATGTTACTCGACACCCCTTAAACCCCAAAAAATATAAAAAATATTAAAAATTATAAAAAAAAAAATCAAAACTTGCATTATCCAGAATTTTATCAATATTATCGGGTTGCTTTCTTAATAGGTTACGTTATTTTAAAGTAAAAACTTATTTGGGTGCGTTGAGCGCTATATTTTGGCAGGAGAAAGTGTTAAGGTTTCGAGTCAGAGACATGTTACTACGCGTGACCGACCGTATTGCGTTTTCGCCAAACTAGCGACGCGTCGTATCCCAGCTTATGTACATGTAATAATGTTATTTGGCAGCTCATCATATCTTTGATCGATTAGTAGCTGATAATTAAAAAAAAACCTTGACAAATTATAACTTAACCCTTCCTCGTAAATCACTTCATCTACTGGTGAAAACCGCATGAAAAGCTTTTCAATAGTTTTTGAGTTTATCGCAACCAGAGAGGCAGATAGACGTGGCCTAGGACTTCGTTTTATAATATGTGGTGATAACAAATGTAAATAGAATTAATTCAATAAAACATATTAAGAACAATAATATAGTTTATACTATAGTTTTTTCCCTTTCCAGGTATGCGAAGGACTTAACATGCATCTATCTTCAGTCCACTCAGCTGATGAGGAACGTTTTATTGTATCTGGCATAAGACAGAGTAGCGATTACAGCGCTGGATCTATTTACTGGCTCGGTGCACGTCTCATTGATAATGACTTTAGCTGGGTCGATGGAAGCGCTGTTTTGTACCAGGGTTGGCCACCTTATAATGACACTGAAGACATTGATGAACCTTGCATAGGTGTTCAGGTACTAATACATAATCATATCCGTGCAAGCATAACTGTTTTGTGCCAATAGAAGTAGAGGTGCTGAAGCTTTCGTAAAGGAATTATGTTCTCCAACGTTTCAAAATATTATATAACATTCTCATATTAGGGTTATAGTGCTCAAGCGATTTGATCTGTGGAATATGAACCTGATCTCCGCAAGTTCGAATTATGGCTTTTATCAACGATTTTGTCGGAATTCGCATAAGTTTGCTAATTTAAATTGATGATACTACGGACTGACTATATCCACCTACCTTCATTGAAAATTATTCTAGTTACGCGACTTTCATCTCTTTTTGTATTATACCCGTACCATGATATCTTATTACTGCTCAATATCTCTGTAATTGGTGCTATTTTCAAACTTCCTCTTATATACTCATACCTAATCTTATTCAATCTAGCTACACCAGCCCGTCATCTTAATATTCGCGTCTCTCCCACATGTAAACTTTTCTCATCCATCTCTATTGTAGCCCAGCTCATAAATTAATATAATAATACAGATCCTATTATAGTTTTATATACCTTTCCCTTGAGTTTCAACTGCATACTAATATCTTGTATATTATATATATTCCAAACACAGTGGAGATCTTCACCAGTGCCTTCATTACCAAGTGGACTCTACTGGACCCTGCATAAGTGCTCGGTGACCGGCGGATACGTTTGCAAGAGGAGATTGAGCCCTGAACACATCATAAAGAATAGAACCATTGAAGGGACTTTTGGTAATTTCTCAACCTTTGAAGTATTTAAATTATATTCATTGCAGACATAAGAATAAGACTTCGTGACCAAGGAGTGCTGATTATTTCGGTTGTGGTAACATTTTATATAATATTACAATGAAGACTATTAATACTATTAGGTTCTACTACAGCGTATTCTCAAAGCCCATTATCGATTTGCCTAATAGTTAGTTCAAGTATCATGTCAAACGGGTTTTCATCTCAAGAGCTATTGTAGGCTGGACTATATGTGAACAATAGTGGTGTCTGTAAATGACACCACTCTCTGTCAGCTATAAACGATTTTAACTACAATGTATTGTAAAAAAAATATACAATAGAAAAAGATAATTCAGATTGTGTTTATTTCGGTTCTTCTCGTTAAGTGTGTTGTTAGTCCGAAGCGGTCATAGTTTTGGCGTTCATTAGTGCATTCTCAGGGCGTAAATGGGATAAAGTATTTTTTATTTTGAGTAGTATACAATGGCATACGTGTTTGACATCAAAATCAAAATCACTTTATTAAATTTAGGCCCTGGGAAGGCACTTATGAGCGTCAAAACTACCATCAACTCGATCTGATTTATCTTTTTGACAAATATATAATATATATATAGGATATATTAGGTACATATCACTAACGTTACAAAGATACATGTCACATCATGAGGTGTATACATTTACAAAACTCGTGTTACGACCATAGGGTCGTAACTATAGAGTTACTATAACTAAAAAGATAACATGAAGACGTCAGCGGTTTATTACGTATTGTGATAACATTGTGTTCGTTTTTGTACACCTATGTATTAGAAACGTTATACTCGTAGATCTTGCAGGGGACTAAATTGACATTACAAATAGTATTTGCAAATAAAATGCTTATTAAATATCCCTGAACGATAAAGAAGTATATAAAACTTACCTAACACCAATACGTGGTAATGAAATTTACTAAAATAGAGCACTGTATTATTCAATAGTGAAATATATGCAAGCTGATATTTATGCGATGGTTTTTGGTATATTGTATTGCAAACCCATTTCGAAGAGATTTTTAACCAAAAAAAATCCAAAAGGGCCTGATCAAACCTATAGTTTTTCTGAAATAGAACAATGCAATCAGTAGGAATGTATTAGCAATCTAACGTTTTTGTGACGGTCTCCTGTACATTTTCGCCAATATAAGAAGTTGCACAATCAATCTGAAGAAAAAATATCGTGTATTTAAAAGGAAGTCAAGGAATAAATATTCTTTCAGGTATACTGTCTAGTCCCAACCATCCGGGATTCTATGACAACGAGCTGGACTACTGGGTACACATCGTGGGTCCGGCAGGCACTAGATTGGTTTTCGTCTTCCATAAAGTGGACTTAGAATACCAGAAGGACTGTCTCTACGATTTTGTTGAGGTATATATTTATATTCTCAGGGGTAAGGCATTTAATAACTAGATCACGTTTAAAAATCAATTTTTGGACAATTTATCGAATCATTTCCACATTCTCTATTCTAACTTTACTGCATATTATAAACCAAAGTCCTCTGCCACGTCTGTCTGTCTGTTCGCGATAAACTCAAAAACTACTGAACGGATTTTCATGAGGACGGTCGAGGTATATGATTTGTCAAAGTTTTTTTTACTATCAGGGCGGAACAACGTCCGCCGTACCCCCAAATCTATACTAATATATAAAGCTAAAGAGTTTGTTTGTTTGTTTGTTTGTTTGTTTGGTTGAACGCGATAATCTCAAGAACTACAGACCTGATTTGAAAGTTTCTTTTAGTGTTAGATAGTTCATTTATCGAGGATGGCTATAGGCTACATATCATAACGTTTAAACCAATAGGAGCTGAGCACTAATGAAGAATGTCTTAAAATCGGGCTATTTTGGAAGCTTTCGATGCGTGTTAATGTCAGTACTATATGCGTTGCCATGGTAACGCGATAACAATCTCTCGCAAATATTTTCATGGTTTATTTTGTGTTCCTATTAAAATAGTTAATTCTACGTTATTTTTGTTTCCAATTTTTAATTATACGTGGTACGTTTATATCGCAAACATTTCTAAAGTTTATTTTGTGTCGCTATTCAAAAAGTTTAGTAGTAATAATATTCATCCAATAAGATAGTCAAAGGAATTAATCCATACTGCCAATTCTGAAGTAGTTAATATAGGTAGTTTTTTTCTATATCCAAGATAATGTAAAGGTATAAGCGCCAAATCCTCTATGTAATATTTTGTAAATTTTTATCTTCTTAATTTTCAAGACAACAGAATTCATGCTTCGCGGTATTATTTATCTTTCATTTCATTTATGCACAATAAACGAACCATATTACATAAAACTCTACCAATTTAACACAATATACAGATAAGTAAGACAAGATTATGAATAAAATATAAAATCCACTACATGACAGACTAAATCCCGCCAAAAACTCCTCAAAAACTTTATTCTACGTTAGTTTTGTACCCAATTTTTGATTTGTGATATATTACGTATAATAAAAGCAAAGTGAGTGTATTTTATATTAAAAATATCCGTGATGCTACAAATATCAACATTTTTTTTAATTCTGTGGATATGTCTGTTTTTTTTTATTTGTTACGGGTAATCTCCGAAACGGCTGGACCTATTTGAACGGTTTTTTTTTTTCTTAGAAATGACTACGCTATTGATCTAGCAAGGTCTTAATAGCTTCACCGGACTACAAGTAATATTTGAACGGGAATTTTACGGACAAATAAGTAACTAATTAGCTGTTTTATTTTAAGCTAGCGGGTTCAGCAGACGTTGCCCGCCCTGATAATAAGACAAACTATACCTATACCTTGCCCAATAATCATTTTATATATTGGTGAAAACGGCATGAAGATGCGTTCTGTAGTTTTTGATCTTATCGCGAACAGACATATAGACAGACGTGGAACAGGACTTTTTCTTATATTTATTTATGTAGTGATAAGCTGTTATCCGTGCCTTTGTCCATGTGAAATTAATCAAAAATATGTTGTTCACTGTAAACATGCACGTGTGCCGTAAGCTGGACTCGAAGATTTTTTTATACCAAAAGGCAGCAAACAGGCTGACGGCCCACTTGATGATAAGTGGTTAACGTCGCCTATGAACAACTGTAACACCAAGGGTATCGCTGTTGTAATTGAAAGTCATATGTTTATATGTGATTTAAATTATAGCAAGGTATGATAATAACTTAATTATATCGACACTATGGACATATTATATCTATATAATAAAAGATTTAACACATAT
This sequence comes from Antheraea mylitta, assembly GCA_014332785.1. Classification (NCBI taxonomy): domain Eukaryota; kingdom Metazoa; phylum Arthropoda; class Insecta; order Lepidoptera; family Saturniidae; genus Antheraea; species Antheraea mylitta. The sequence goes on from JACEII010000001.1 coordinate 13,846,624, forward strand.
TGTTCGAAAATGTATAGCTTAATATTTTCATTACTTTCTTATATAGTGTAAGTGGGCACTAAGGGTCATATATAGCAATTTAAAGTTCCAGTTATGTGGCTGATGATAAATCTCTTCCCATTCGATTCACTATTCGTATTCACATATATAATGTACAAGTACATGTTACCTGTTACAGTAGATGATGTGCGTGTGATACTTACAAATATTTTTGAAAGAGTATTATTGTAATTTACACTAGATATGTGATCAAAATTTTACATTTATTTAATATATTTAAAAAAAAAAAAACGCGTGCGGAGCCGCGGGCAACAGCTAGTGTATTATAAATTCAATTGAGTATTTGTTTGTTACACTTTGATGCCTTAAGTACTCAACTCATGATCAGGAGATTTTGGATACACGTTCTCAGGTGTATAAAAAAATACGTAGAATAATTATCATTAAAAACAATTCACTGGTTCCGAGTGATAGATCCGATTTATATTCAGACAATAAAAACCAGTATGAAGATAAAACAAAACATGTCGGCAAGTGATCATTCCTTGTTCATCCAAAATTAACCTACTTATACCTGTGCGTCGGTCAGACGAAAGCGATGTCATGTGCAGGCACATGTAATATATGATCAAACGTTCACACTGTACTGATCTCAAGTAGGTCATAAATCATGTACCTGCTGAAAAGGACAAATCGCCAGCGTCTTGCATTAAAATAAGCAGAGACAAACTTATGTACTCGGTCTCACGTGGTATAGGAAGGTGAAATGTACCAAATTCCGAACTGTACTAGTTTATTATTCATAATGCTCGTGACTTATTTCTCTTTAAATTGGTTTTGTTGTTTTATTTAGACAATTTTTTTCTGATCTGGATTAATTACGGAGTATATATTATTGTTTATTATTACTGCTTAGAGTATAAAGCATAATAATATTTTATCTAAATAATATTCCGAAAAGTATTTTCTTCAGCAGTAAGTAAAATAAAAAAGAATCTTATATACGAATAATAGGCACTTCGATTCTATTAATATTAGTATAGATTTAAAATCGACAAACGAAATTCTAAATTGAAACAAATGAGTCGTTATATTTCAAAATAGGCTAAATCCAATCTTAGCCTTTCCTAATATTTTACGTTATTTTTCAAAATCTTCAAATTTTGTACAAAATATGAAGATCATAAAAAAAACTAACAACCTTATGGACGATAAAATTTGAACTTCTTTCTCGGTGTATAATAACTGAAAAATTTACAGTAATGAAACATGTTATATGAACAACTAAAATTTGTAGTCCGGTGAAGCTGTTAAGTAAGAGCTTGCTAGTTCAATAGCATAGTCAAATCGAGAAAAAAAAACTAAAATTTGCTTTAGCTCACTTTGAAATGTAACAGCACAGATTATGAATATTCTACTATTATGAACACCTTATACTGTTTCATTACTGATGCACATAAATTAGCGTGTCTATTGGAGAGGTCCAAATGCATTGAAACCGCATCCGTATCACTGCTCTCTATCACTATCTCCCTTCTTCATTATTATAATATGACTATACAAAGTTATAATAAGTGTTTACCACATACCAATATAAACTTTGCCTCTAAAATGTGCAAATGTAACACAAAAACTTAACTGAAGGTTGTAATATAAAACGACAAGCACAAAAAATATATTATTGCCGTTCTTATCATGTACAAGTCGGAAAAACAAGGTATTTAGTGAAGAAAATCGATGTTATTACAAATCTAAGCGAGCAAATCTCTTGTCTTGATAATTTTCCGCACGACATTACAATTCAAAGCGTCACGTTCAAGGTCCCGTGAAATTCCCGCTACGCAAACCTTTTGTCAGAAATGAATTTATTCTTAATTTATTATACAGCATTAAAGGGCAACATTTATAATTATTTCTTTTGTTACGCATTATTTTGTTATGTATTGTTGGTTACAAATGAGTATTAGTGATTAAGAGTGCCTTGAGCGATTCAAAAAACATTTTTGAGGTTATGAATATATTCTTCTAACAATCTACGTTTGTACCGCTAACGATCTAGGCATATCTGACATTAAAATTTTAACCAACAAAGCAGATTCTAAATTTGACTGTTTATTTTATGGATTTGATTTTTTGTATTGGAATGGGGATATTTTCAGGGTTGTTTTATTTTTATGTATTTAGTATTGGATATTCCAAGATACACTTTTTTTATGTCATAGGAGGTAACCGAACAAGTGGATCACCTGATGTTAAGTGATCACCACCATATACACTAGCCACACCAGAGGAGTCGCAAGTGCGTTGCTAGCCTGTGTTGGTGGGGAAGGGAGAAGGTGAAAGGGGAAGAGAAGGAAGGGAGAGGGAGGGAGGTGGGCCTCCGGCGCTCTTACTGACCGAACGAAAAGCAACAATCCAAGCACTGTTATTTCACGTCGATTTTTTGTGAGAGGGTGGTAGCACCCTGGGTGAGCCGACCCATTCATGCTGAAGCCAGTAATAGCATCAGCGTGACTCTACCACCTCTGAAACCCTACCACCAGCGAAATTCTCAAAATCGAATATGAGACGGCATCTTGGAATGTTATGTAGTGGTTTTTTAAACTATTCATAATATTGTGTTATTTGACTCTATATAAACTATAAACATTTAAAAATAAAAGTAGAACCAGAACAAATGAAAAAGTAAAAATGAATTTATTTATAAAAACGAAAATTATTCTATTTTCATAACATGTGATAGAAACTGTTAACCTTTGGACAGACAAGATAACAAAAGCATTTCAAGTAAATTGGTATGTAAAATCGCTTCGTCCATTGTTTCAGCTAAGAGATGTGTATAATATGAAATCGTCTCGATACTGCGGCTCCGTGGGCGAGACGAGATGGGTGGCATCCGGTGAGAAAGCAACACTTCACTTCCACTCTGACTATAAGTACGTGCGTATGAAGTATTACAATAATATAACAATTTTAAAGGTTGACTTAATGTGACACGTTGACTAGTTAAAATAAAATAAAAAGGAAAAATTGTTAAGATGAATTACACGTTAAACACGTTAAATAAAAAACGGAAAGAATCGGCTTCAGGGATTAACAGAACGTATCAACATTAATAATTGTAAAAGTAGTAATAGATCAAACCAGACGGTTTTGAGTTTGGTGTCAAAAGGCTATTATAGAGTAGATCAATATGTGTACGATGGTGATGTCTGGAATTTAAAGCTCTCTCAACGCAACTACTAAAAACCATTGTAACGTTATGTGAGATTTTTTGCCGGTTCTTCTCGATGAGTGGATTGTTTGCCCGAACCGATGGCAGCTTTAACATTCATAAGGGCCTCAATTTAATTGAATAAAGTATTTTGATTTGATTAGATTTGACGAACATAATACGTAATTTCATTAACTTTTTCCTGTTTTAAAATATTGTTTTCCTTAACCGAAAATTTTAGTTTAACCATTAGTATCAAAATATAATATCCTTTGTATTATTTCTTAAACAGCACCCAAGGATCGGGATACAGCGTTAGTTGGCGCGCCGTGGAACTAGCTGGTTGTCCATCGCAGACCTTCACTTCGAAAGAAGGAATCTTGCGGAGTCCCAACTATCCACATTTTCTTCTGCCAAACCTGGATTGCACCATCGACATACTCGCCCCAACTGGTAAACGTAAAAATAATATTTTGTTCTGAACAAACAGTCATATAGGTAGCTGAACATAATATAGCTGATACAACTCCAATCCACTTATTTATTTATTTATTTTATAATTGACTTATTGTATTCAATGTTTTTTATCATAACCGTGAAATGACTTCTGACAATCTTAAAAGGAATTTCTTAAAGTATCGGCTTGTTAAAGTATCATGGTGTAGTCTAACAAAGAGGTCAGTATTAAAAAATCGTTTATTACAAAATTATTTTTGGCAACCAATCTTCCAGGCTATTACTTATATTGTCAAATAATAATATTCCAAGTACCTTGCGATAATTTCAATGTTGTAACAAAATGGTGGCTTCCTTTCCAGAGAGTTTTTGTGACATCTCAGTTACAATTCTCCGTGGTATGCTTTTTTACTATTTACTTGTGCACAATAACCGAAGTGTATCATAAAATGCCATCAATATTAAAAAATATAGATAAAAGCCATTATATTATGCCTATACCTTACGTTGGGAGAGCTCCAGGGCTCTACACTTTGTCTCTGACAAATTGATAATGATGATAGTCTATAAAGGAATTTACTTATGATGGCCCAGTGGCTAAGACCGCGGGCCTCATATGTCAGACATACACATCTAGATCCCCTATCCCTTTTGTCATTAAAGATAAATAAATTAAAGACCCCTTCCGCACCCCTTACGTAATAATTGAATGACCCCCAAGAGAAGGACAAAGAATCTAAATGACTAATCTTTTGTGTTATTCACCAGGAAAACGTGTATACCTCAACATATCCCACTTCGATTTTGGCTATGGAGTTTTCGAAAAAGGTGTTCCCATCAACGTAACCGATTCAGTGCCAGAAGACTCGTTTCTTGAAGTTCAAGTGGATAAGTACAACGTTCCCATCAGACCGTTTCTAAGTTCGGAGTTGCTGACAAGCGGACTATTCGTCTCACAAGCGGAACTGTTGCGTTTGAGACTTAGAACTGGGGAGAATGTTACTGGTAGAGGATACTTCGCTCACTTCAAAACTGGTAAGTATATGGAAGGTCTACTAAATTGGATCAGCTTTTTAGCACTACGAAGAATCGTTAAAAACCTGACCAGCCCTGATTATGTAATTTGCTTAAGATTGCAAACTCCGTCATTTCTATAATTTTATATTAATGTAATGTAAGAAATCTGCTACCACAATTGAATACTATCGCTGGGGTCACCTGCTTTGGCAGCGGCCAATTCATGCTCAATAATGAGCTATTACTGCAATACTATTAAAAAAATATCTTGTCTGTACCGTTTAACTTTTTTCTTTAATGATTGTATTAAAATGCATAGTTGGGTATCTTGTCTACTATTGATTTCCCATTGTCCAATTATTAAGTTAAGAGTAAAATAGCTCGGTTCTTTAAAAAAAAATTAAATTAAAATAAACTGTTAGGTTTGCCTTATAAAATTAACATTAAAAAAATATATATCTCTTCTTCTGTCACTGGGATTCGAACTGGGGTTACACGGATCTTCGAAGCAACCGATTTCCGTCTGAGCTGTTTTTGTTTTGACAGCGCCCGCGAATTTACCTTTATATTCTAGCTATATTTTTTCATTGCCTGAAAACTCAGTTAAAAAAGTTTTCTATGAATAAAATCTATCTACATCGACTTATCGTCCCTGAAACTACCTACATACTAAGTTTCACAGAAATAGATGACGCCGTTTCCAAGATTCTGAATATATACAAATATAAAAAAAAATACAAGAATTGCTCGTTTAAAGGTATTAGATAGATAGATAGATATGTGACATTAATAATCTAAATCGAATCACTTTCCGAAGGTTTAAAGTTCTACTTTAAGCCACTAAGATCCAAAAAAAGTTTCATTTACACCGTGGTTTCATAAAACCACATTTTTTTATTGATTTCAGTAAATTATCTGAACGTGTCTCACGTTGTGGACCTAAAGGACGTACGGTCGGGTCGCGTGGGTTCTCCGAACTGGCCTCAGCGCGCGCCGCCCTCCACGACCCTGCACACGAGGTTGTTCGCACCGCACCATCACACCCTCACCCTGGCCTTCGCGAGTACCACGCTTGTATCTACCGGTGACACTGTCTCACCTTGTGGGGAAGGAAATGGGTGGATAGAGGTTTGTTTATTAGTACACATTTGACATAAATAACATCATGTATTAGTAACCGTCCGAATATGTCATTCTTATTGGCCAAGAAGATTTCGAAATATTTAAGATCTAGATGTGCTCGCGACAGAGGAGAAAAACATAATAGAGTCTGTTATCTTCGCCGATTTGCGTATAAATTATACAAAAAATGTTAAAACTTCAGGTCAGAGACAGTTACACAGACAACAACGGAACCGAATGGACCTTGTGTGAAGTGAAAAGAAATAAAAGGAAACTAGAACCAACGGCTCCTCTGGTCATCAACTCGTATCTACACTCACTGATGGTAACGCAACACTCTGGCGAAAGAGGAATCTACATGGACGTAGCACTTATTGTCAATCAAGGTACAATATATTTGCCTTTACATGTGATAAGACCCACGTAATTTGAAATATATATGAAAACTAAAATTTTAAACATTCTAGACACTTACTTTTCATTCACCATCAGCCTGTAAAAGACCCACTGCAAGGCCATAGACCTCTTCCCAAAAAAAGGTATGGGCGTAATCACCACACCAGCCGACGACGTATTGGCGATTTCAAATTCTGATAAATCCACAGTTCTATGTTTTCTCACATACTACAAAAACATTCCTCAGATTTCTCAGGTTCAGATTTCTTCACGATGTTTACTTTACAGTTGGCCGATAATCTTACCAATTGAAATCAGTAAATATTCGCGAATTCTGGAAAATTCATTGGTACATACTCGGGTTTAGACCTACAAACATCCGAATGATATTCCACCGGTCAAATGACTAGACCACCACGGCCATAACAAGATACTAATAATGATAATCATGTATTTATCTTCAGATCCAGATTACCACAGTAAAGTATTGCTTTTGCCTGATGAAACAAATCTCGAGTCTTGTTATCCCAACCCATGTGTAAACGATGGTCTCTGTGCATCAGACGACACCAGAAGTTTTTGCGAATGTTCCGGATACTATACAGGTTTGAATCTATATATATAATAAGAATGTAAGTGTCTTGGGTGTCTGTTTGTTTGAACACGCATTCATTGCTAGCGTACTACGTTCACGATAAAACCTCATACATCAAGAAAATCATAAAGCATATCCTGTAGGAACAAATAGTTTTGGTTTAACTAAAATCGGTTCACTCTATAAAAAGTTATTGTAATTTTAATGACGATCTGATTTAAGTACGAGAGAAAACGGACTACTTTAAGAGCGATGAAGCTGTTAAGACCTTGCTAGGTCAATAGCGTAGTCAGTTTGAGAAAAAAACTAAAAAAAAAATACGTATGGCACTCGGGGACTGCCGCGGTAAAGCTATTGCATAGCATTTTTTATTAACTTATGCAATTATAACTATTTATTTATTTTATTTATGCAGTATTTTTTTCCTTTGTCTTTTTTTTTCTTTGATATTAATTCAAGTTACACTTTTTGAGCGTGGTGACCGATAAGAAAACAATTTTTTTTCTTTTATTAAACAAATGAGAAGTTAATATTGTTCAAAATATTTTTATTATCTTACAATATCTGTAGGTTATTCAGGAAAACACTTTGTACAACCAGTGTACTTTCTCACAAACAGCTGATTACGTATTCGTCCGATTTCGGAGCAGCTCGTCTCGATCCGCACCCGATTAGGCCTCCCACGGCAGCGGCTCAAGCCTAGGTTCAATCCCTCGGTAGGGAGTCCTTGAGTGCGTTGCTTGCGCGATACGGTGACACACAAATATACATCACTGCTATAACATTACACGATCACCCCCACACACGTGCACGCCGACACGCTTACACATGAATGTGGAAGGATTTACTTTTTTTTCCCTTATCGAACTGAAAAACTCTCAATTTTCCGATAATAAATATATGGAGGAGTTGTTGAGGCGTGTATGCTTGATACACATATACGTTTCAACAACTCATACATATATGAATAGTTAGCTAGGTTAGCTAAAATAGGTCGCGATTTTGCATGCAACTGGCAACAGCCAAGCCGAGGTGTGACATGCACCCTTGAGCTAGTTGCCAAAATAAAATCGGCTGAGTGCCTTAAGCGCTCGCCTTAGTAGTCCGGTGAAGCTGTTAAGACCTTGCTGGGTCAATAGCGTAGTCATTTCGAAAAAAAAAAAAAAGTCTCGATCCGTGCGAGCTATGTACAGTCGTACCATATATACGTTAAGCGAACGCTCGGCCGAGCTACATGATAGGCAGAGTGGGGGTGTTAGGTTTTTTCGTTACAGAATTTTTGGATTCGGTCTTCACGCTCAAGGCCCGCGATAGAAGCTATGCAATAGCTTAAAAAAAACTAAAAAACTATAATAGTATTGCTTAATACATTCAGATTTTTTTCACTGTTTTTTACGTAAGTTTTACGCATACGGTGTCGTGGGTAGAGTTAGTTGTACATAGATTCCAACTTCTATGAAGATAAGTTGAGTAGTTTCGGAGTTTATCATGGTTAAACATCATGACACTGGATTTTTATATATTTAGAAAGAAAAAGAACACATAGACTGTGATTATTATAGTGGATATTACCATGCACTTCCGCCTAGAATTGCAATATTTGCAGTGAGACGTAGTAGCGGTCAATTTATTCCATGCGGTAGTGCAATGTAACATCCACTATAATATTTAAGTCCCTGGGCGACCGAGACTAGTTCGGTTCTTTAAAAAACATTTTCAAATAAAAATAAACGGTTAGGATTGCCTTATAAAATTAAATTTGTTTTACAAAAAAAAATGTCTCTTCTGCTGTCTCGAACTGTGGTTACACGGATTTTCGAAGCAACAGATTTCCATGTGACCTATTATTGTTTTGAGATTTACCTTTATATTCTAGCTATATTTTTTAATTGCCTGAAAACTCAATTAAAAAAGATTTCTATGAATATAATCTAGCTAGATCGACTTATCGTTCCCGAAACTACCTACATACTAAGTTTCATGGACGTAGATGACGCCGTTTCCGAGATCCTGAATATATACAAATATAAGAAAGAATATACAAGAATTGCTCGTTTAAACGTGTAAGATGATGTTCAATTAAACAAATAGAGTGTGTTTGTAGGCGTGTTCTGCCTGGTGACGGCGTGTGAGAGGTCACCGTGTGTGTTCGGTAACTGCACGCTAACGGCGCGCGGTGCGAGCGTGGAGGATGCGGGCGCGTTCGCGTGCGTGTGCGCTCGCGGGTGGCGCGGGAGACGCTGCAGCGAGCGCGTACGTCCGTGCGCCTCCAAGCCCTGCAACAACCGCGGCGCCTGCTCCGAACGCGACGGTTCCTTCATCTGCCAGTGCAACCCCTCTTGGAAGGGGAAGAGGTACTCACCCATCAAATTTTTAATTTTTTTTGTCATGTCACACCTGATGTTAAGCGATCGCGACCGTCCACAGACACTAGCAACACCGGGGGATTCGCAAGTGCGTTGCCAGCCCGTGTTTTGGGGGATGGGGAAATAGACGATGGGGATAGGAAAGGGAAGGGGGAGAGGAGAGGATGGGAAATGGGCCTCCGGCGCTCTCATTGACCGAACGAAACGCAACAATGCAAGCACTGTTACTCCGCGTTGGTTTTCTGTGATTGTTCACCTCTGAGGGTGGTGTTACCCCCGTCGAACCGACCCATTCATGCTCAAACTAATAATAGCTTCAGCGTGGCTCTACCACCTTAAAAATCCCATTATTGCATCGATTATGTTACTACTTTGTGGAAATGTATTATCTATACTAATATCATGTATCTAATCAACAGGTGACCCGCCTGTTCATTTGCTCCCTACAATTAGAAAAAAAATGTATGTCTAATTATGTACAAGCGTTAGAAGTTTTACTTCTTTGGCGTAACAAGGTAAAAATCTTTTCAAAAATTTTATCATTCGCCTTTTATAAGTTTGTAGAAAAAATGACACTAACAATAGAAAAAAGGTATTTAAAACATTGAAAGTTTTAATACAAAGAAATACAAACAACAAATACAAAGAAACAAAATATTGACTATAGCTAACTTCAAGGTGTCGGTTTTTCGTGACGGTGTGCGCGTGCATCGTAAAAATTTACTCTCATTATTTTTCGCTTACTCGCCAAAAGAAGTATAACTTCAAAAAAAAAAAAACTTTATGATTTATGACGTTCCGGGTTAAATCAGATTTATAATTCAATAACCTTTGCCTTTAATAGCACTGTTGATATCGAATGTTACATGCTTATCTTCAATTTAAATTGGTTCGGTGCAAACATTACTAGAGTTATAAGCTAGTGATTAGCTGAGGCTTAGGAGCATCGGGTAAGGTTTCAGTTATTAAGTTATCACGCTAGCAAAGGGATGTAGAATTTTAAGTGCCACTTGACGCAGCAAAAGGTCCCTCTTCTTCTTCTCTAACGATTTGGCGAAATACACAATGACAGTGTGTGACAGTTCGTGGTTGCAATACAACGCGTACACACTTAATATTGTATCACTCCTGTTTTTACTCGACTCCCAGATTTATTTCGAAAATTATAACTTGGATGTCTCGGCGATATAATCATATTATCTTTTTTATTCTCTTGCTTATTCATTTATTTATATAACTCACCTGTTTATTACTTCGTTATTATATGAATATTTACACACATATTTAATTATTTATATATAATATACTTCCCATTTATAGTGTTATTGTGATCTTATCCTATTATCATAGTATTTATTAGTATATCATTATTATATATTTAAACCACAATAGAAAATCAACGCTGGGGTCACTTATAAAGGTGTCAGCCAGTATGTGCTGAATTTGTGCGCCATTGCAGTAAAACCGTGGCATAATTTTGATTTTAATAGATTTTAACGTACCAATTCTTTATTCGATGTTTAAGTATTTCTTTGTTACTCTATTTCTGTAATATTATATTGTCCGTGTATTTGCTGCAATAAACATATTTTCTTTCTTTCTTTCTTTTTTCTTCTTCTATCTTCGACTTTTTCACTTTCTTTTAATTTCCTTAATCTATTACTTAAATAAGTGTGTACGCACCTCGCAGCGCCATCATACTCAATACCAATTATTCAAACCGTACCTAAAACTATTTACACGCCTTAGGTTTTTTTCCTAATAATACTGACAATTTATCTGGCTACATTTTTTTTTTCAGATGTGAAACACCAAATCCGACGCCGAATATAATAAGTCTCGGGCAACGAATGATACAAGAGCCTTTCTGGCTCGGCCTCATCGCTGTGTTTGTCGTACTTGGCATCATTGGACTGGTCTGGTGCGCCAAAAGGCACTTCCCAGAGAAGATTGAGAAACTCCTCGCTGAAGAAGCAGATCGGTGCGCTAGACGTAAGTATTATTTATAATTAAAAAAAGAAAACGGAGGACAAATCTTTAGGCCCAAAACGATTCGACTAGAGAAATTCTATTTTAATTGATAAATTTATCTCTGGCACACTTTCAATTTATATGTCCGCTTGCCACAGAATCACAAGTTAAACTGGGTAATATTGTTGTGGTGGAATTTAAAAACTGTGATTCCATTTTAGTGACATCATTATGAATACCTGTTAAATTTTTGGCGGGATCTTAGTCTATCATGCAGTGGATTTTATATTTTATTCATAATCTTGTGTTATTTGACTCTATATTTTGTAAATTTGGTGTTGTTTTACGTAATATAGTTAGTTTATTGTGCACAAGTGAAGTGAATGGAAAATAATACCACGAAGCATGAAATTCTGAGATGCCACAAAGACTCCCAGGAAGGTTCTAACAAGGGATCCACCATCTTGTTAGAATATTGAAATTTATTTACACGACGCTTGTAATATTATTGTACTATCCATTGAAAGAAAACATTGACACTGGCAAGTGCTTCTGCGAAGCCAAAACAAAAAAAAGAAGAATGAATACCTGTCAAATCAAAGGAACGTCATATGATTTTTTTTTTCAATCCTTTAAAAATTTAAACATTTCCTATTTGTTTACGAATAATGTGGGACAATGTGTAGTAATTTAAAAGTTATATTTAAAACGTATAAAGAAATTTAAAAACATTTTCGTTATTCTCTAAAACTATTTAAAATATAAATCAATAATCAGCTCCCGCTTTAGAGGCATTCAATCGTGACATTTGTCCGAAGCGCTAAAATTATACTAAGTGGCTGTTTAGACAGTACTAATATTTCTGGAGGACAATTTGCACTCGATTCTCGTCCTAAATTAATTTAAAATATGCTTGATATTTGACCAAATTATCTAGATAAATACAAAAATAATACACAATATCCTACGCGTCTATAACCATTGAGTGAATTCATTTTCATTTGAAGGGGAATGTGGGACGTCAGGAACAAAACTGAAGAGTTTATTGCCTGTTTTAGTATCTAAAGTTATTAACTCCGGGTCGCCCATTGCAATTTTTGGCACCGATCATTGCACTTAGGTTTTTAATTTTATTTACACGTTTGTAGCTATACTTTTGGAAGTCTTAGAACAAACTTTAACTTAGATTTTCTTGGTTGTTTATTAGTATTTGTTTCAATATTATTATTTTCTATGTTAAATGTGACCATGAAATGTCATATCCTAAAATACTGGGAATATCTAACCTTTCACCTAGTAGAATTATATTATTTCAATGATGAGTGATGAATTTTATGGATGCCAAATCGTAAAAGTTCTATGATCTATTGGTTAGTATAGTAGATTCTTTATTAATTTTTTAAGGTATTATTAAAAATGACATATGTTACACTTTGTTGTAACATTTCGTGAATGAGTGTGTTCGCGTAAAGGTAGTGAAACTTCTTTGGGTTATATATATATATATATATATATATGGATCCTCATGAACTACATACATTACAAAGTCACATGGTATAAATACTTAACTATACATTTACTCATTTTAATATACTACTAGATCCAGACACATACTTATATATACTTTCATAAGTACGTAATACGTAACTAATTTTATTTCCTAGCGTGCCATATGAAATTTTACTTCAAGAGTTATATGTGTTTTAATTTTAATAAAACAATTCGGTTTCCGGTGCCATATGAACCACTAAAGCGGATTTTAAATTCCACCATAGGGTTTATGAAATAATGACATTTGGGATATATATTTTTGTAACTCACAAACATTAACGCTTTACGTCAATCAGCTAATTTATATTGCTATATATTCAATTAATCTATTTTTCTTGAAATACGCACCGTCTCTCGGATGGTAAGGACACGTTTTGAGTAAATCGTTTTCCATTTTAACTATCTGTGTTTATTTTTAAAGCGGGTCCAGAAACGAAAAGTGTTTAGATTGTGTACTAAAATAATTGTCATGCCATTTGTCTTGCATGAGACAGTTTAGATGTCGGATAGCTGGTTAATGTTTCTGGAATTCGTGGGCGTAATTCTATCGGCTTGGTGTTTGAAATACATAAGAAAAGAAACAAACCAATTTGAAGGAATTACGCATTTGTGTCGAAAGGGTTGCCAGACGTCACCTTTTGCACTTTTAAGTAATAATTTTTGATTATTTACACCAAATTTTGTGCATATCTTCACCGATTTTAAACATCTCTTCGCAAAATCGATTGGCAATTTCCTATTTTATCTCTATGAACACATAATTAAATAAAAGGTATTTTAAACTATATTAACATTACTCTAACAAATGGCACGTGCCTAATTTCAAAGGTTGGTAGTCGAATTGGATATTTGAGTGAATGTAGTCCATTCGGATGTTATTGATATTGTGTAAAAGATCTGGCAATCCTACATGAAGGGTACAGGAAGAAAATATGTTCATCAACAAAGAGGATTTATAATTTAATATAGGTACTATTGTAGGGCGTTCAAAATTGAATTAAGTTGAAAAAACATTAAAAAAAAAAGAAATTGATGAGAGTGAATCTTTAACTTGAAACAGAAGTAATACGCGCCGGTGTAACACATCATGACGTTAGTTCTTATACACTTTCTTTCAATTATTTTATGTAATCTTCGTTTAGAATATTTAGTTTCATTATTTGATTTTTTAACGTGTGCATTTGCCAAAATCAGATCAAATTAGCTGACTATCGTTAATAGATCAGTTAGATCAGTGTTACGTTAGAACTCAATGCAAAATGGTTCTATTTATATAATCCTATCACAAGTATTATCATTTATCATATCCTAAATCGTAATAGTCTACAGCTGTTGCAACGATTTGAGTCCAGACGCGGTTTCTTTTTTTTTGTATTCACGTCGAATAAGTATAATCTCTCACGTGCATACACTAGATAATCTCGATGTGGACAGACGCTCTTTTTTGTCCTTAAGCCTATATTGGTTTCCAAATTAAATAAATAAATAAAGTCCCAGATTTCGAATGAATTTTTTATTATAATACATTCAAACTGCATCGAGAAGATTATTGTTAATATCGACTAATCAGCGAACATATCTCTATTTGTAATATTGATGATTCGATACATTTCGATCAGAAATGTGGCGTAATTGCAGTTTCAATCATAGTTTTGTACGGGATTCTTTTGTCGAGTTAGAACTAAAGCATTACAATGTCATGTAGTTAAATTTATTTTTAATACATGCCTTGTTTTCAATTAGAAAATAAGGTTTTGCTCACTTTAATGTGGTGTTTAAGCTGTAGTAGAGTGAAAATAACGTCAGCAAAAATGTGCGTAACAAGTAGTCCGGTAAAGCCCTAAATGCCTGTCAGACCAATAGCGTAGTCAGTTCGAAAAAAAATACGGACCAAGTGTCTACAGAAAATAATAATTGAATATAATGGAACATATCAATGAAGCGGTTTTATTCCTGTACCCTTGATATGTGTGTGGGGGTGTGTTAGCGACGCGCTCCGTGCGGTGCGGACAGGCCGGTGGGCCGGTGCGGTACGACGCCGTGCCCGTGGCGGAGTGCTAGCGGGCGGGCGGGGGCGCGCGGCTGCTGACGCGGCGTTTGTCCACAGCGGCGGCGGCGGTTCACGAGCCGGCGCACCGCACGCTGCTCACTCGGCTGGGTATCCGCAAGCCGTCGGTGTCGGGGTTCGCGCATCGGCCGCGAGCCGCGCGCACCTTTAGCTTGGACGATCTCTTAAAGCCGCCGCTCGGACGTAAGGACGGGAGCGATGTGTCCCTCACGAACCGCGCACGCGCGCTCCGCACTTCACTCTACACACTAACATACATATAGACAACACGATCCGTTTATCCATCAGCCCGTGGATTATAAATTAATAAATTGCGTATAAAAGATGACAATGAAGCCGCCATAAAAGCAATGATTTCAATTAAGAATCCAAAATAGAATAGGTAAGACAAAATATCACTACATATTATAAAACAAAGACTGTTTATCTGTTCGCGATAAACACAAAAACTACTGAACTACTGATTTTCATGCGGTTTTCATCAGTAGATAAAGTAATTCGTGGGGAAGGTTTAAGTGTATAATTTGCCAATGTTTTTTTTATTACCAGGGTGGGATAGTGTCCGACGGGCCCGCTAGTCTATACATAAATCAGCAATATAAAAATTATAAAACAATTAAGAACATCTCCCTCAGTTTTTCAGTCGAAAGTCGATCACATGAAGAATACTTCTAATAATAGTTACTGATATTTAAAACAATTTTTAACATGTTTAAAAAAACAAAACAGAGATAAGGTGCGGACCTAGAGTCTACAGAAAAAGAAACACTAATATTTCATATGTATAAATCCTCGAAGAGCGTCTTATAATTGATATCTCTATATACTTAGTGTATTCCATTTTAAACAATCAAGAATATCATTTCATTAATTCATTCGTAGCGTTGCTAGGTAAAACGTTTGAACGTAATTGTGTTGCGGAGCGCGCGGCGTATCGGAGCTGAGATTGTAATGGATGTTCCCTCGCTGTGAATGATTTTTTCGATGTGGAATGCTGAATACCGATGTGCATTCGTCCCGCTAATATCCTGTTGTATGATACCTCGATGTGTGCACCCTCGACTATGCACAAACACTGAAGCATTCTCTTGACGTAGCCGCTCCTTCCTTCGTTACACACCTTTTTAGATCGTCCAACTAAACGATCCTTTATTCTGCCAATAAATCTTTTGAATATTAATCCTAATAAATATTGTTAAACTTTAGTACAATCTAAAAATTAAAGTAATACCAGCATCATTGGCAATATAATGGACTCTTTGAATGTTGAATGTAGCTGTAGCATGCTTCTGAACAGTGTTCTGTAGTATTTTACCTATCTCAATAATAAGATAAACAACACTTTCGTTATATACCTTGACATAAAATGATATAGTCTTACATACATAACACTGTTGTACTTGCATCTTTGAATCTATGTCTATGTTACTCTATTAGCTTAGTCAGTCTTCATTTGATACTTCAATTTATGGTATTTGATAATCCATTTCTATTCGCAAAAGATACTGGCCATCATCGACCCTTAAATTTAGGGCCATAATAAATGACACAATGTTTTATTTTTGCGGATATTGAACTTTTCAATGTATATTTATTTATATCTGATGCGTTTCTGTGTAATAATATATTGCCTTCGCAATTACTTAATTAGATAATATGAACTTAAGTAGCAAATGATGACTGCCCTTTTTACCTTCAAATATATTGTTCAAGTTTTAATGATCGGTTATTTATAAATCTTTGTAAAGTTTTGAAGAGCGTACTTTTATAAATTAGAAAATGTTTCGTTCTTTAATTTGGTTATTAAAACTTAGACAAGTCTGACAAACAACATATATATTTCATTATTAAAACATGATCATCAACACTAACAACTAAACACTTGTAATTATTTCTAATTGGTATACTTTAAAATTTCGATTGATTTCGGCACTAAAACCCTAAAGAATTGGCTTCCCTTAGATGCACAGAGATTAACGCATGACCGTTGTCTCTAAATTCTTCAAACGAATTGCTGTTGTTAAACCTCTACAATCGTTTTTTTCTACGATTATTATGTAGCTTACTGTCATTAAATATCATTTACTTTCAATGTTGTGTGGCTTTTGATAGAACCTCATTGAATAATCTGGTATAAAGTTGTTATCTGCAACAGGAACTCCATCCCCACGTAAAAAACGCAACAACTCAACGCCTACAAAGAAGAATGCTGCAGAGAAAAAGCAAATCTTACAACAGCTCATAAGCCCAGCATCGGCAAATGATCATTCTAAGAAGATAACTATGGGAGAACTTATCCACATGTCAGAGAAGAAAACTCTGAGTACGGTGGAAAGTGCTCCAGCATTCGTTGATTATGGTATGGAGAATAAAGAGACATCATTCGTCAGTGAAGCATCCTCTCCATCAACCTCGCCATCAATAAGGCATATTATATCTGATCCTAAATTAGAGAAAAAGGTTACATTCGCTAGGCTGTTGAATAAGGTCTCAGCAGAAATGAGTTCCAGTTCAGATGTAGATATGGTCAATACGATTGCTATTCCGATGGCGGTGATAGCTGATAGAAGCATGAGAGCGAAAGCATCTAGCACTCCACCTTCCCCAGGAGTGGAAATCAGATCTCCACATAGTACATCTAGTAATCAAGGAAGCGATTCTATGTCCAGTTTGGATTTAACATTAGCTAATGCAACGTTAAAGAAATATTCTAGGTAACGTACAATTTATTAATTCTTTTTAATCTATTTTATTAGGATAGATCTTGTCATCTAATAATTGTAATACCTAACTAAATAGTACAATTTATTGTGTTCGCATTTCGTAGAACTCCAAAGATTTCGAGCGCAGATTCGATTTTGGCAATGTTCAGAAATTTCTCATCGTCATCTGCGGCTATTGTATCTCGAGCTTCATCTGGAGGTGTATCGATGTCGAGTAGTCCATCAGCCTCGTCCCCACAAGACGATACGGTTGATGCGGACGATATATCCTTGGCGTCCTCACATATTCCATCGTTAGCTCCTGATTCTCCAGTGACAAGACCTCACAACACCATTGAAATTCAGGTGTGGATTTTTCCTAGATTGTTATATGCTTTTTTTGTTTTATATTTTGTTATCTTAGACCATTTTTCCAATGTTACATTTTAAGTCTATCAGGAAATGTTAAAATTTAAAAAGTGATATAATTTTGGTATA